>JAHDVE020004526.1:0-140286 GCA_022606495.2 Halesus radiatus
CAAGCATATCAACGGAGGGCTTGTTGGGAAGATTGCTTCCATTAAAGGTGACTAAATTGTCATTTCGATCCCTTTTAGACGTAATCAGACATGATTGGGTCTTTGAAACATTAAATTTGACGAGGTTATTCTTAGCCCAAGAGGAGACCCTCTTAAGGTAACCGTCCATTCTCTGTTTCAAAGCCCTCCGAGCCGTTGGAGTTTTTGTGCTCTTTGGGGGCTTGTCAAACAAAAAGCAATCATGGACTGTACTGTCATCCGCGTAACAATGGATTGGTGCACATGTCAAGAGGTCATTGATGTGTCATGGTCATTGACAGAACCGAACCTTGTGGGACGCCAGCATTTATTCAATGCGAGGAAGAGACGAAACCATCAGCAACCGTCTGAATCGAAAATCCTCAAAAAGTCGGCAATCCACGTACACAAGGAAACGGGAAGTCCGTAAGAAGGCAGTTTGTTGACAAGTCCTCGGTTCCAAACCCGGTCAAAGGCCTTAGAAATGTCCAGTGAGACCATTTGAATCTCACCATAACGTTCCAGGCACTGTCCCCAAACATGCGTCACATACGCGAGAAGATCACCGCACGAGCGGATCCGCCGGAATCCGTACTGGCGGTCGTTAATGATTTTGTTCTTCTCGAGGTATGTGAGCAGTTTGTCGTTGATCACACGTTCCATCACCTTTGACAGAACTGATGTGATCGCTATGGGGCGGTAGTTGGCCGGGTTGGAGCGGTCACCTTTCTTAGGTATAGGATGAATGACCGCTTTTTTCCAACCAGAGGGCACAGAGCCACATTTCAGGGACATTTTAAAGAGCTTTGTTAAAACTGGAGCGATTTCTGCAGCACACCTCCGCAATACCATGGCAGGTATTCCGTCAGACCCACTAGCTTTATTAACATCGAGCCCCCGTAAGACAAGGAGTACATCCCGATGCCGTATACTCAGCTTTTTCATATAGAAGCCGCAGTGAGGAACCGACGGCGGGATGGCACCCCGGTCATCGAGGGCTGAGTTTTCTGCAAACATTTTCCCTAAAAGGTTGGCCTTTTCGGTAGCAGTGTTTGCTGGTGAACCGTCAGGTCTGGTAAGAGGCGGCAGACTGGATTTGCAGAAATTGCGACCTATGGAGCCCGCTAGCGACCAGAACGCCCTGCTGCCATGCGGGCAGGCAGCTAGCTTTTTACTGATCTGTAGGTCGTGCTCAAATTTTGACCTATTGATGATTCTCTTACTGTCCTTTGCCAATTTGTTATATGCTGATCTGTTTTCTGACGTTCGAGATGTGTTGTAGGCTCGGTAAGTCGCGTTTTTTCGTCGAACTGCTTCGGAGCATTGTCGACTGAACCACGGCTTTGAACCTACACCAGTTTCTTTAATGGTTGATTGAATGAAGCCATCCATCGCAGATGTGATGACTTCACCAATTTCCTGGGCACATCTGGACGGATTCGAAGTCTGAAAATAGACAGCTGACCATGGGAAAGCATTAAAATGCGCCCGCAGACCGAACCAATCTGCTGACCTATAGTGCCACATTTTTCTCTCCAGCCTCTCGATTGGGGGTCTGAAGTTAATAGGGATTGATGTCATCACCAGGTAATGGTCGGACGATCCTAAAGGCGCTGCGACATCAATCCCATAACCACGTGGCTCGGTAGTTAAAAATATGTCTAAAAGATTGGAGCGGTGAGTCTGGACATCAGGAACCCTCGTAGGCTCCTGAACCAGTTGCTCCAACCCATAGCAAAGGGCAAAGAATTCCGCCTGTCGGCCAGCCGAGTTTGTTGAACATGAGAACTTCAACCACGGTTCATTATGAACATTGAAGTCCCCCAGAACAACAAACTCGGCCGAAGGGTAGCGGGGTAAGAGGTAATCAATAGTTTCGCTCAAATGTTCAAATAGCTCGGATGAGTCTGATTCGCTGAGGTTTGGTGAGTGGTATAAACACGCATAAAATCTTACCGTACTGGAAAGAATGACGCGCACACACATTACGTCAAATCTGGAATTTTCCAGACTCAACAGTCGCACACAGTTGACATCAGCTCGTCTATACAAACAAACACCTCCTTTTGGTCTGAACTTGCCTACGAGGGTGAAGCCCGGGCAGTCCAGATAGGAGGCGTCAGGAGGCTCTGCTATCTGCGTTTCGGAGAGGAATAAAAGGTTTGGGCATTGGGATTGAAGGTGATGGTGGACAGAATTTAAATTTTTGTGCAGGCCTCGAATGTTGGTAAAACATTTTTGGCCTGCACCGGGGACGCCTACTACTCGCCGTTGTAATGATGTTATTATTGTTTAAGTTTTGTGATTGTATGTTTTTTTTTATTATTGTTGGGGGTTTTATAAGAAAAGGAAAGCAAGGGAAGGATTAGGTACAAAGGGTGGGTAGGAAGCTGGGGGTCAGGGTATCCAGGACTGACGGACGTATGAATCCATCCCACCCACTGCGGTGCAAGGCTATGGTTGGGAGAGTCTGGCTGGGAAGGGCTCCCAATGCGCCCCAAACGCTACTGCTGGGTCCCCTCCGGTCACGAATCGGCACAACAGTAGCGGCGGGGTTTTTACACTCGCTGGTGGGGCAGCCCACCCTCAGTCGTGAGCCTGAGGGTCGGGCCCCTGTACTATCGAGCGGCCTGGACAACGGTAGCCAGTTGTAAAGGGTCTCCCTCAACCATTCTCTCCCGATCCGACCCACCACGCAGTAGGTAGGCCAACGCATCCGCTGCCAAGACCCGGAAAAACCTTACCCCATGAACCCGGGCACCCCTGCTAAGTCACCAAACGTAGCGAACCACTTGGGATGACCTATGGCAGAGGTGTTGGTCATCCAAAAAAATGGTTCCCGGGGCGGCGGTATCCATACCCGCCTCCCAAAATAAAAATTACATTGTCCCTACGATATATTCGTAGGGACATTGTAATTTTTTTAAAAGTTCAAATATTATTACAAACAGCTTTATAATTAAAAAAATAGGCTCCTATGGTAAATGACAGGCAATAAAATTTTTTATTTATATGAACATGATATTGTTTTCTAAATAATTTATCCTGTTTTGTCAAAGGCGATAATTCACGCTTCTTGAAAAAAATACCTTTTGGTTGTTTTAGGATGTATACATAAATTACCACAAATGTTTGTGTAAATTGGAATATTCGTAATTAAAATAAAATTTTAACACTGTTAGAATATATGTCTCTGAAGATATAACCATACGAAAAAATACGCCACGATATTTTAGCTTGGAAATAAAAAGTAGACATATAATGTGGAACTACATTTTTCATTACTATGGCAATACCAAGCTACTAACTATGTCAACTTTCTATACATGACACTGGATAAAACACTTTTTTGGGCTTCAAAGCAATAAAAAATAAAATAAAATTGTTTTTTATAAAATTTTTCAGATTCGAATTACACAATTCATAAAAAAAAACATTGCAAAACATCACAATCCGTCTTGAATTTATATTTTTGAAGCGAGAATTAATTTTGTTTTTATTTATTTATCAAACAGGATTATTTCGATACATACATTTTAGAAATACAAAAATCGCATTTTCCGTATTTATTTCTTCTTCGCAAAGCGTTAAATGATGTATATATATGTTTAAACATAAAATTGTCTTTAAATGTGATATAGAATGTTGGAATAGAGTACTTCGTCATTAGGTAGAATAATTTCTTTTCGGAAACTATCACAAATTTCTGGAAACCGTACAGTGAAAGAAAAAAATATGCACTTGGACCATTGTGCTTATTTAAACGTACACTAATTTCCCCATTAGTTTTTTTCTCATTTAAAACGTTTTAAACGATCGCAGCGCTCTCATTTTTTGTCTACTATAAAATGTTAGACTACAAATTTCTTAAAAAGTAAGAGAAAAACCTTTACATCATTTCCTATTGGGTAAGCACTTTTTACTGCGTTACGAAAATGAAAGTATACTATTTTGGCTAAAACAATGTTATGACTTTTGACAGTACTACTTTCAAATGTTTTAGTTTAACCATGGTTTAACCCCAAATGTTGATGACCTTGTTATTTGCGAATAAAACTATTTAATATGACTGAAGAAAATAAGGATCAAGATAATTGCGAAAAGGGGCGATTGAAAGTTAAAGTGGAATATTGGTACTTGCCTTACTTATCAATTGTTATTTCTGCTTATTTTGTAAACAATCTAGAATTCTCATCAAGTAACATTTAATTATTGCAGTGGCGTTTGTGATTATGAAGGGCATTGCATTAGTCTTGCTAGAAGGTTGAGCCAAACAAATCCCACAGTTGACGTAGTTTGTATGCGCGGAAGACAGGGTATTCAAACAAGACATTATCGTTTTAAATTACTATCTTAGACTTTACTTTGTAATGTAAAATAGGATAGATCTTTTGTTGCAGGTTCTTTTGAGGTTTTTGTAAATGAAGTGCAAATATATTCGAAGCTGCAAACAACGATTTTACCAGATTTTGACGACGTAATAAAACATGTGAAAGTTGCTTCTGATAGTGGTCTGATTATTCCTATTGTAACGAACCGTTGTATGGAGTGTGTTCTATCATAAAAAAATAAAGACAAAACTCTTTTATACACTCAAATGTTGAACAAAAGTTATGTTATTTGAATTTTTAATCTAGAAGCCACAAATAGGTTTGAACACAAGTTCTAATATGCACTTTATTACTTTCTATAATAAAAAAAACAGTCCCGTGGGGAACCATTGAGAATAGCACATTTTGCAATCGTATTTCTCCGGTTTTTTTAAATACAAAAATTAAAACATTCTTCTTTGTGTTTTTTATTTTACGAAAATAAGATTTAATACATTTTTTTAGATGTAAGTGTCTATTATTATGATTAGTCAATTTTTCATGCAAAAAAATGCTCGGTTAGTGAGCTCTTCCGACTTACCGCAGTGAATGGGCGAATAAAGGTTAAAATAGCTTTACCAGGATTTAAATTATGATTACCGTGAAGTAGCTCGTTTTGCTTTTCTTTACCGTGCAAAGAAAACGTATACATACATTTCTAAAATCAACAACCCTTAATAATTCACCATTTTCATCAAGTAGGCTAATTGGCTTGGTACTCTAGAGGTATTTCAAATTATCAAAAAAAGTTTTTTAAAAAACATGTCATTTATGCGACCAATGGAGGAAAATAAACGGGTTAGGCGTTGGACGATTACAGAGCTCTGTTTAGCTGCTTAACTAATAAACATCACATTAATATTATGGCAAAACCATTATTTCAGCCGTATTTGTGACTACGAAGGATATTGCCTGAAACTCGCTAGAAGATTGACAGAAACTACCCCCGATGTTGATGTTACTTGTACTCGTGGAAGGCAAGGTATAAAATATAATTATGATGTGGAATTTCAGTAACTTTTTTACTGACATGCCAGATAGTTACAATATATAACAGCATCAAATTCTATTATAACAATTATTATATTTGTAGAAACTTATTTAAATATATTCAAGGGTTTGTTGACCATATTCTTTTGAACACATTGGTACTCCATTCACCTCTCCCTTTTATGTGAATTGCTTGTTGTGATTTGATATTAACTTGCATGAATCATCATAAATATGTTTTAGTACATTTTTTTGCCGTAAAAATGATTGAACAGGTAAAAAACGGATCTACAGATCAAAGTAATGTTCTTTTTCTGATAGGACACTGTTTTGCTCAATAGAAACTTTCCCAAGTTATTTTGAATCAGTTATATGTGTTTAATATGTATTGGCCTTACAAGAATATTCCCAATAAATTATACTTAGCATATTTTACAGTTTATTCTGCCAAAAGACAAATAGAGAGTTTTGTAGACACACATGTACACATATACAACATCAGCACAACTCTTGGCACATAAAATTTTATTTTATAAAGTCTTCCGACATTAGTTTTAAAGCGATAACAAAGTTTGACAATCTGCACGTTCCATTTCATATTATGCATGGTCGAGGGGTAAGGCTCTCTACTACGAATCCGAAGGTTGCAGGTTCAAATCCCGGTGTGCGCAAGTAAATTTTATTTCATTAATTTGTGCTGTTTCACAACTAATTAATTTAAAAATAATGTGTAGTATATTTGCGCACATTGCAGAGCGGAAGATACTCTCAGTATCACCCTGGTGAAAGACCATCATTCAGAATTGAAACGTTGCTTGAAATGGCTTTTAGCTGTGTTTGGTGACCAGATCTGAATAGCCAGGTATTTCCCCAACTTCCTCTTCCCATTGTCCTCCCCAATACCTTCAACCTCACAACATTCCCCAATTGGAGATGCCATAGTCTCACTAGCTCCAGACGGTTGGGAACAGTTGGGACTCTTGTGGGGTATTCATGTAAAAAAAAAAATGTATGTACAAATTTTTAGCTGAAATTCTAACATATAAATATTACATATTATGTACTTAATTAATGAAAAAATTAGAAGACATATCATAGCTTTAATCAAATTTTAATATCACAACAAAAATTTCATAAAAAATATAATTTTTAACATAGTTTTTTTTTGACCCTTTTAAAATTGTTTTACAGACCTTTTTCAAATTATTTTAAAGTTGGTCAATACAAATAAATGACGACTGATTGAAAACCAAAAGTAAAATGTCCATCTGCCCTTTAGAGATTACAGTTATAAGTAATATCCAATTTGTTTATCAAACATTTATAAATGATCCGTTTTTCAGTGCTACGAAGCTAAGAAATATGTTTTGCCTTAAATATCATAATTTTCTAATTATTTCAACTAGCACAATATAATTAATGATGGTACTTTTTTTCATTTCAGGAGCATTTGAAGTATTTATAAATGAAATACAAGTATATTCTAAACTGCAGACAATGGCACTGCCTGATTTTGATGAAGTAGCGAAAACAGTAAAAGTGGCTTCCGAGAGTGGCTCAATCATGCCTGTCTTCGGTCAACAGCCAATAAACTGTGTTATCTCATAAGTAGTACAAATGAGTACATTAATATACTCTGCCTTAAATTATTTATAGAATTAATAAGTAGTTTTGTAGCTCCAAATGATGAGGCAAATTATTAACAGGTATGAAATGTTTTGTGCACATACTTAGTGATGCAATAAATAACACCTAGTTTTAGACATGTGCGAACAATACAAAATAAATCCAATGAAATAATTCAGTTTGGTGAAGTATATTAATCAATTCCCAGTATAATACCAAATTCATTAGTTGACGCATAAGTTTTAATAATAATAAGAGTTAATTTCTATAGCGCAGTTTTGTGAAGGTTTACCTCAAGTGCGCTTTACACTAACTAACCTAACCTAATATAATTGGGAAAAGTTTTGCATAATGAAATAAAATGCTTGCACTTCCTTCATGATTTAACATTAAACCGGTCAGTGGGTGTGTTGGTAGTGCGTCGTGAATTCAATTCCTTGGCTGGCCAAGCCTTCCATCATGACACAAGCAACATTTTTCACTTAGTGTGATGGTAGTAGGAGATTTTCAAATATTGTCAGGTTACTCGTAACCTGGGAATGTTTGTCTTTATAAAAAGAAAGAAAGAAAAAGAAAACTGTCCGATTTTCCAAATAACCTTTAGAGATGTTGGCATCTAATTAATGAATTAAATTAGTTATTCTTGTTCCTCAAACTTCTTTCACGGTGGTCAGAATGATAATCAATAAAAGCTTACTTTGTGAGAAAAGTTGATTCATTCTTACAAATGGTAATTCGAACAATTCAGTAATCCTCTGGAACAAATTGTATACAAGTAGCGTGGTTGGAATGTATTTAAAAAAAAATATATATATTACGTTGAGCTATACTTCTTATATAATGTGCAGGTAGGTATCTAATGATTATCTTTAATAAAATAAAATAATTACAAACAAATATACAGTGGGCTCTGCTAAATAATATTTGTGGGACAGAACGATTGACAATAATGTATAGGAATTTCATCCACATTCTAACCTAACCTGATATTAATAAAAACCTCTTTTCAAAGCAATATTGTATATTTTTTACATAAGTTTGTATGACATTGAATTTTTCAAAAATAATCAGCACGAACATGTTAACATTAGATCGCACCTACTGTAAATCAAGTGTTTTATTTTGGTCTGCTATAACTACGTAATTACAACAAAAATGTCTCCATTTCAACAAAAACCTAACGCAGTATTTGATTGTTTATCAGTGCATAAAATACTGTTTTTACAAAATCATTTTAGTAATATAAATTGATTTATTTCGCGAAGACAACATCCCCACATGAAATAATTTTTCTTTCATTGTTGTTGAGTAGGTGAGAGAAGTAGGCTCCAAAGTTGACTTTCCCTTCAAAAAGTTTTGAAATTGTTCGAAGAGGTTCAATGGTTTTTTCTCCAGTCGCTTGGTCGATGCAAACCATCTGGCATCTTGTACAGGGACCGATCATCTGAAATAGAACATTATTTGTAAATGATGCAAAGAATATCAATTTTAATTTATCTTAACAGTATTCTGACGATTTCTGTGGTCGAGCGGTTAAGATCCTCGACTACGAATCCAGAGGTCGTCACAATGTGTGATTTCACATTAAATTAATATACCATGTAACGTAGTATATTTAGAAGCAAGTTCCAGAGTGGTAAATACTCTCAGTATCACACTAGTGAAAGACCACCATTCAGAATTGAAACAGCTTGAACCATGTTTGGTGACCAGATCTGAATAGCCAAGTACTTAAAAAATATATATATATATATATTACATTAACTCCACACAGGGGGCCCTGAGGAATAGAGGAAGTTCTGGAAAGGAAAAAGGTATGAGGGGTGCGTAGGAATTTAGGGGTCAGTGTGTACAGGAGTGACATGAATCCATCTCTCCCTCTATAGTGCAAGGCAATGGGTCGAGAGTCCGGCTGGAGAGGTCAAAGGGTCTCCCCACATCAGCTTCTTCCAGTCTGGACAAACCTCACCCCATGAACCCGGTCATCCCTGCTAAATCACCAAACATAGCGTACCACTTGGGGTAACCTATGGCAGAGGTGTTAGTTATTCAATAAATGGTTCCTGGGGTGGCGGGATCCATTCCCGCCTCCAAAATTGTTCTTCACAAATCCTTACTCTCTTTAGCCTCACAACATACTCTAATTGGGGATACTATAGTTCCACTGACTCCAAATAGTAGGGAGCGGTTGGGACTTTTGTGTGGTATTTACATTTTATAAAAGAAGAAAAATATGTTATATTTACCTGAAAATCTGTGCTTCCAATTTTCATGAACTGCCACGATAGATCCTCAAATGCATTTTCTACATCCATTATATAATTCCCGCGGAACCTATCTACTAAATTATCAAGCCTGTAATTAAATTCCTGATTTTCAATTTTGTCAGCCAGCCATCTGATACTAGCCAGATTAATAGCGTGGTATTGGGCTTTATTTGAGAGTGATAAAGGGGAATCCGCAGTAAGTAGGATATTTTTCTTGTACAGCCTTATCTCGGCATTGCTTTGCCTGATCAATCGCAGTCCGGGAGTGCCCAGGACATTCAGCAGCCAGTTGGCTACCTCGTCCCCACAGTCGTAGCCTTCAATGTTGTCACCGCACACCTTGGATCGGCAGAGTGAATTCTGTGCAGTTAGTTGACCATTTGGCTCAGAGAGTGAGACTGTTACATCATCTACATCTAAAAAAAGTAATAAACAATATAGTCAATTCTGTTTCTACATGACTTTGATATGACACAGTAGACATGGGCAGATTCATTTGCAGTAGTAAATCAATTCAGTCTGATTCACCTAGTCTTATAGGTCCTATATCCTAGTCTTAGAGGATTTTTTCACATTAAAAATTGTTCGCTAGTGTTGGAAATTGAAAATAAAATAAACACGAAAATAATAATCTTATTCGACCAGATAATAAATAATATGACCCTACCATTGACCAAGTGTAACATCAGAGCACTTTCCTGAGTACTGATTACTTTGGAAATTCCCACCAGACAAGTGAAACTGACGAACGGAATTGCTGCGGGCATTGAGGAATGAATTAGAAACTTCTGACTAGTATTTTACAGTGACTTGACTAACTTGCGTCGTGCGGACTTAGTATGGGCAAACTCGATATCAACACACCAGGGACGTAGTGACTACACTCTACTCGGAATTACTGACTGGGTGACTAGAGGCAGTTTGCTGCTACGGACTGAATTAACGATGACGTACGGATTTTATGGATTGCGGCATGGAATTCTATATGCCAGATGGAGTCCTGCATACTGCACAATATCTCTGGTGACTTTGCGATGACGCCCGTAGTATTCGTGCCGTAAGTATGGTGCCGCGTGATGCAAGGCCTAAGCTAAGAAATTAATTCCGTGTTAAATTGAGAATCAGATAGTGTGTCATGAAATTGAATTTATTAATTTAATGCATTCATTTAATTTCGCCCATGTCTATAACACGGTAAACAAAGCGTAATGGTAATATCCATTCTTATTAGAATCCTAGATTTTTCCTATCCCCTTGCATACACTACTCAATAGTGGCAGTTTTCTCTACTTCCTACTACTACTGAAAAGATAAGACTGCATCATCCACACTTAGAGCGCACAACATTAAAATCCCGTTCTAAAAAAATCACCCGTCCCTATAGGTATTACTGCCCGAGAGTTCGAAATGAATTCCATATATGCGTTATGAATTTAGTGACTATGGGACTCTGTCCTAAGAAATAGTTAGTACAAAACATACTAGTGGTGCTTCAGCGGCAACCGTGGCGAGTGTGCAAACCTTGGGAATCTACTAGCCGCTTGAGTGCGTAGCTAATATGAGCAAATTTATATGAAATATTATTTTGCAAAAATGAATAGATTTTTCATGTGATTCAGGCGCTTTAACTTTTTATTAAAATAAGTTGTTTACTGAAGATGTTACTTTTTTATATAAAAAAACTAACAGTTTCTTGCGCAAATTGTGATTTCTGTATTTAAAACAATTTTTTGTAATGTACGACATTATATTATTCATTAGCCACAGACGTTTTAATGAATCGCCAAAATGTTTCTTGTTGCTAGGTCGCTAATCTCTGGTGCATGTGATATGATGAAATTCTTTTAGTTCTGGGGAAAAATACATATATCTAATACGGAAAAGACCACTATAGGATTTTTTCATATAGCGATGAGGGATTTTTTTCTTTCTTTTTTAATCTCTGATTGAAATCCCAACGAGAAGGGCCACGGACCGTCACTGCTACCCAATAATAGGGCAGGAATAAACAATGTGTTTTGTATTTTGACATCCCTTGAGTGATTTTTTTCATACAATGTAACCTATCTCCCATTTTCCTATAAAAAATGTATTGTATTTTTACACTGTGGAAGTAAACCCCCGTGTAAAAACAGAATGAAGTGTAATATTATTGTATCCAACGGTAATCTAAAATCTACAAAGGTTTTCAAATGATTAATGGCCTATATTTTTGTAATCATAAGTCATAAGGCCATTTATGATAAGATCTTCGACGATTATCAAACATTGGATTAAAAAATGTCCAATATAGAATTTATGATAATCATAATTCAATAAGATAAGTAAGCCCCGATACAATAAAAAATTATTTATGAATAAGGGCCGGTATTTCAGTATACTCAGGAAAATCATTAGTTTATCTTGTCAGTGTTTCTACCACACAGCAACTTGATAAGACATAAATATCTCTCATAGCGAGTTTAAAAAGCAACTGAAATACCGGGCCTATATCTTTCTAAGATTATTTTTCAAATGCCTCGTATCATGGTGCAAAAAAAAAAAAAAAATAAAAATATTTTATTATTGACCATTGATTAGTTTTCGCATTTTAATCGCTTCGAAAATTTCATTTCTTCATCTTTCATCTTTTTCCCTTTTTACATGGTACAGTTCTCACTAAATTATACCTTTGAGTTTTGCCTTTTCTATTCTTTGTAACTTTGTTTGTAGGCTACTGACAGATGTACCCTTTTGCCACACTTGAGATAAGAGCTTTTTGGAACATTTCTAGAAGAAAACTTGAAAGCGGAAAAAAGTGGAGATGGGACCTTCTGCCATATGACTATTGAATTATTCCACCAATTTCATTCATATTTTTTGTAAGCTTTTTGTTTTCCAATAATATGCAAAGCGTGCAACATTTAAAAAAAAATGTTATCGAGTGTTCCAATATTACTTTTTTTCACTCTAACATACGAATGAGGGAGACGGTTATACAGCGCTCAGCGCCGTAATCATTGCTTTGGCTTCTGTGAGTAGGTTTTGTACCTGTGGCTCGAAAACATTATTTATAAAAGGTAGAGGTATGTTTGTTAAATTTATTATATTTATGGGTATATTAATATTTTGCGCAACATAAGGTGTATCATTTTTTTAAAACCTCACCCGACAATGGATAAACAATTGACAAATGAAAAAAAACAATTTGACCTCTCAGGTAAGAATGCTTCTGTATAATATATATGATATAATTTTATATAAGATAGAGCCAAGGAAGTTATATTTGTACAGGGCCTCCATGGTCGAGGGATAAGCTCTCGACTACGAATGCGGAGGTCGTGGGTTAAAAACCCGGAGTAAGCAAGAAATTTTTATTTAACTAATTTGTGTTGTTTTACAATTAATTTATTAAAAATAATATAGTTTATTTGCGGCACATACCAGATGAATTTGAAATGTTGCATGAAATGGCTTAAGCCGTGTTTGGTGAATGAACAGCGAGGTACTTCCCCACCTTCCTCTTTCTCCTCCCCGCTATCTTCAGCCTCACAACATATCCCAATTAGGGATACAATAGTCTTACTGGCTCTAGTCGGTTAGGAGCAGTTATGACTTGTGTAGTATTCACGTATAAAGGTTCCTTTAGGCGATTTTTTAACAAAAACGGCGCTATACAAATAGTGCAAATATTATTATTTAAAAAAATTAGAAAAAAAAATGTAATAGAAGACTTTGATAGCGATTTGTGATTATATAATTCCGATAATTTTCTGAAATGACAATACAGAAGCAGAGTCTATGAAAAATTTTCTTACATGTTCAATTCATTTTATTTATCCAAAGGTTTGAGACATTTTTTTTTTGGTTTCTTTATATTTCCGTCTGAATGAGAAAAAAAAACACAGTACTGTAATTGTTCTCAAATTATTTTTATTTAAAAAAAATTAAAAAGTGCTGGCGCTTGTGAACCGAACGATACGTTGAGTTTAGTTTTGACACACGTGACAAAAGGGAGTGGTAAGTTTAGCAAAGCATCGCACTTCTAGGCTGAGAACTGTTACGTATGAGCAAAAATTATCAACATGTTGACATTGCACACCTCCGTGCTGGTAAAACCGTACAGTTTTGAACACACTTAAAAAGGACACATTATGTTCATCCATTCATCGTGGTATGAACTGAATTGCAGGCTCTTTTGCGTATGAGGGAAAATTATGCTTTTTACTATTCAGGTCTCTACGGCATTTATATGCCGTTTTCATAAGGCTGTAGGATAATAATACTGTAAGATTGATGACAATAAACATGAAAAATTCAAACTTAAATTTCTTACCTGGAAATGATAAACGCAGAATATTCTTTTCCAAATCTATTGAAGGTTGAATGATGCACATTCGAGTATCCAGTTTTTGTGTGAGAGCCACTCCATCCTCTGTCACAATCATCCAGTCTCTATCATATTTCAGACCTTTAGGTCCTATCTCCCAGTATGACAATATCTTAAAAGCAGCACAAGACTTCAAAGGATAAATGTGAATCTCCCTGACAATTCCCCGAGCTTTTAAGGTAGTACCGTCAGTTGGAGTAGTCATTGCGTAGTCTGGATTCACCGTGCTATCTATATTGACTGATGTATTGTCCATCAATTTTAGTTTGGCTAGTTCGTTGGCCATGTTTATCTTTGGATCACTATCTACAAAGCATTTGATTATCATGTTTATTATGGATTCAATGTCATGTATCACTGACATGTAACCAAAAGACACTCTCAGAGAGCCTGTAGGCACCCCTTTGATAAGATCGTTGTTATCACCGCAGATGTGTCCAGCTTGGAAATGGGTGAGGAGCTCTTCGTTTGACAGTTTTAAAAAATGCTGACATGCTCCGGGATTGCAGAAACATCCGGATCTGATTTGTATATTGAATAGTTCAGCCATGTGGGTAACCTGTTAATATAAAGAGATTTGTTAACAAATTAATGCATACAAATTTGAGGTAATTAGAAATATTGAATGGTAGTTAATTCAAAATCAAATTAATTTATGCTGAAAAAAGGCAGTTACATTATGGTTTGCTATGATTTGATTCGATGAATAAATACTTCGTTTTAAACCACTAACTTAATTTCAACTACAGTGAAATTCTTTTTTCAAGGGACTGGTATTTTTTTGTTATCTGGGAAACCTTTTATGTGGGATAAATTAAACCATGTTTCAAATTAAGCCTTCAAGGGACCGAAAAAAACCACACTCTACACTGTCCGTGCGGGCAAATTTGGAAGAAAACTGATACATTACATCAAATAGTGTCAATTTCCTAAAAATACAAACAAATTTAAAACACATAACTTTTTGATTCTTACAACATCTTAAGACAGGCAAACCAGAGTGTTGAATAAATTATTTTATAATCTCACTGTCGGACATTTCATAATCATTGCTGAAATAAAGTCTAAGCCGAGAATAGATGAGATATTATGATTAGCAAATTTTATAGGAACTAACCTCTGAATATCCAATGTAGTCGCCATTAGATCTCAAAAGGTTAAAATTAACTATCCCTCCTTGTTGATGTATATCAGCATACTCAGTATCGGCGTAAAGACAGGCAATCGGCGACCCATTGAAATGTTTCATTGTTTTTAATTTCTCATAAAAAGTTTTAGCCAATTTGAAGGTGTGTTCTGAAATCAAGTCCATTGTTTTTTCATTTGCTCCGGGAGAAATAATTGAATGAATCGTGTTGAAACCGTGTTTCAGGGCCATGATTGATAAGAATGACACAGTTCCATCCTCGAACCTGTAAAATAACATAGATTATTATTTGTTTTGTTGAATTTAATAGAGAATGATCGAGGTCTGTATTGTTTCAAATTTTAACTAACTTTTCGTGTATGATATTTCGTCGAATGTGGTAATTCTCCCCACTCAATGAAATTTGAACGGTTCCTCCTCCAAAATATCTTCTCGCATCCAACAGATGTGCACTTTTGTTTCTAATAAGTAAGGCTCCTAAGCCTGTTGGATAACCGAATATTTTATAGAATGATAAACTAACAAAATCCGGTTTATAAGCCGATAGGTCCAATCTATTTGTTGAGACAAATGCAGCGGCGTCTAGGAGCACTGCCCACTCTGGAAAAGTTTTACTGCACCGTTTACGAGTAAATTCATTCAATATGCCGTTGTGTATTTTCGTAATCCATTTCAACGGGTATTTGTAACCGCTGAAATTACACTGCGCTGGATATACAAATAATGCTCGCTCGGATGAATTTAACGGAACGAATTTTTCATTTGCACTATGTAAAGGTGTAGACATCATTGTTTCAAGCATATCATCATGTGGCACATATATCACCTTGGCCTTTTTACATGCGGCAACTTCACGCATGCCGAGGACGGATGTGTGGCTATTTTGAAGATATGCAAAACATCCCGACGAAGTTTTTGAATGCTCCGTACATTTCTGATCATTTTTTCTAAATTCAAATGACTCGGCAACAAGTTTGAGTGCTTCAGTGGCACCTGAAGTGAATATGACGCTGTATTCATTGCTGTTGGTATTAAAGTGATCCAACACTTGAAATCGAACTTGATCGATACAATTGGAAGTATGTTTACTTGTGTGTGGATTAGAATATACATTCTTCACCAGATCTCTTGAAATATTCTGTATTTGAGATTCAGCGTATAAAGTTGTACCGGCGTGGTCTAGATAAGTTTGACCTAAAAAGAAAACATAAAAAGTAACTTGTAACAGTTGGGAAAATTTTAATCAAATGGATGACAAGATTAGAAAAGTTTGAACTATTTATAATATGTTGGTAAAGCAATAAGTAGTTTTCGAATGGTTCTGTGTTTTGTTGAGGTAGAAATAAGTAATTCCATAATACATAAAAAATTAAATTGATAATGAATATAATACACTATTATGAACCTTCAAGCCGCGAAAATTCACTAGCCAATGTAACCATGGTTTGCTCTGCGAAAACATTGTCGTATTCACTAAACATTTTAATATTTTTCATAGAAAGTTTTGTTTACAAAAATACAATTGCGTAATTGACAAAATTTAATATTTTCAGAGATCGCTACTATCACTCCCGTTACAATGATCGTTCTGCGGTAAGTTCTTGTACAAATACAAATGTGCGATGTCATCAATAGTAATACATGTTATACAATTTGCCTTGATAACAATCCAATCTATTATACAAGTACCTCTTTCACAGCGGAAGTCATATAATTCGCTGAGTTACGAGCAATTTTTATTAACCGGTCTGTTTCCGTTTCAATAATCTTTTGTCTTGATGAAACGTTATTTTGAAAAATATTGTGACATGTGCTCCGTAATTTTTACGTTTTGTAAACAAAGTAAAATAAACTAAAAAATGACAGACCGACTTAAGAATAACAAGGTTTTATCTAACACAGCAATGTTATGCGATAATAAGCCCTAAAAAAATTACTGTAGAGCTCATTATCGTATTAGATAGTTGTCTAAGATAGAACTTTATTATTCTGAAAGGTCGAAACATTAATCTATCGAGACATCTATGGAAAATTGTTATCAACTCATAGTCATAAGAAAGAGGTGCATTATCTTTCAGTGCTCGTTGTCATATGGTCATTACGGAAAATTTTCATAGATGACAAACTAATACTTTTTCAAACCTTTTTATTGAAAGGAAAGTCATTATTTTCTGTCCGTGTTTTTGACACATTCTTTTTTATTCTGGAAAAAGTACTATTTGGCATTGATTTTGCTAATAACATTATATAGGTATATACTTGATCTCACAACATCCCAATTGGAAAATTTTCCAAAGTCAAGCAGAGAACGTTTTGTATCCAAATTGATTTCAATGGGAATAATTTATTTAACACGAATTCAGTAAAATAAGAAAATAAACATAAACGTTTTACAGCTTCGTAGTCAATGACATTGTAGTATTGCATTTTGCATTACATTATAATAATCCCACATATTGAAAAGTACTTGCTATGTACTCACTCGGATACAGTTTTGTTAAGTACCTACTCAATAAAGAGCTTTCAGGCAGAAATAAATTTATTCAATGTATGGATTTAAATAATAGATCGTTCACTAGTTCCTCCTTTGGCTGCCGGCAAATTAAATTGCTTCCAGCAGCAGGGCCGGTCCTGTGCTAGCGCAATTGGAGCAGTCCGTTCCGGGTGCTGCCTTGTCAAGGCGTCAAGGCGCTGATACTGACGCAGCGCCCAAGAAATTATGAAAAAACCAGTTCCTCAAAACTATCGAAATATTTTGTCTTGTTTTTCCAATTTTTCCATTATATGTTCATTTTTACAAATATTCCAAAAGGAATCGGTTCCTTAGAAAAAATATTACTTACCGGTTTCAGTGTCAGGAAAGGAACCGGTTCCAAGTGACCGGGACACAAATATCGACCATTTATAGTCGTAGTGGTAAGCTATTTTGGTTTTGAGTTTGACAAAGGGCGCCAAAATTTTTCTTACACCAGGCGCCTTTTGGCTCAGGGCCGTCCCTTTCCAGCAGTATCTGCAACACATGCCTGTGTTGTAAAGCTAGGTAATTTAAAAAAAATATACCCTGAAGATGGCACGGTTGTGTTCGAAACCGCAACTAATGTATTGAAGTGGTGATTTTTAAGTTGGGTAGAATATCGGCACGGTGACCATATTTTTGTTAGTCAGGACAACATTTATTTTGCAACAAAATTCCACAACATCCCTCCCTCAGATATAAAATGATTAGAAATGTTTAATGAGTACAAGTCAAGAATTAAAGTCTATCTCAAAGAGGCCAATGAACTAACCCAAAAAACAGCTCTACAAACGACATATATGACATGAAATTAAATGGCACTTCAGCACAGGACCCCCAGTGAGCAGGACAGAAAAAACACAAAGATATTATGTTTATACTTGCACCATATTTTGTATTTTTACATGCTTAGTTTCATATAAAGTAATATTATTAAGTTTTCATGAAAAAAATGAAGCATAAGCGTCTTAAATAAAAAAAAAACAATATTTAAATACTTTCAAGGGGATTTGTCAATTTGTAATATTAACTTCTAAAAAAGTCTTTCATCTGTTTTCGAAAACAGTATTTCATTTTGGGATACGTTTAAAAACAGAGAATTTATTTGAGGTTGAATGACACGCGAAAACATTTCGCGATGAAATTATCAATGTGACAGGTCATTATAACTGACACGTAAATAAATTTCAGAAACCCGAGGGGTTAAGAGCGACAAAATTTTGCAAGCGCCAGGCGCCGTTTGGCTCAGGGCCGGCCCTGCAGTGATGAGCATTTCAGGTGCCACGATATCCAGTTCTTAGACCACATTCCCATAAAATGGACACTTTATCCTTTTTTGAAAGGGTTTAAAATCGCGATGCAGCATGGACAATAAAATACAATGATTCAGATTAAAAAGGACGTAGCATTAACTTATGATAGAAATTAAGCTATCCAAATGTTAAACTCCATGAAAAGCGATGCACGAAGCGTTATTTTCATGGGTTTGGTATTCATGGACTTTGAGAAAAAAACTTGAAAATATGGGCTGGACTTACCGTGCCTGCTGATAAAAATTATGAAGAGTTTGTACAGTTTCTGTTCTTACTTTTCTTTTTTTTTTCATATCGTACCTATACATATATTTTTTAAAGAATTACACTTTGTGGAACTTATAGCTTGGCATTTAATTGTAGATATGTATTTATTATTTTGGAACTACAAAATATCGTTATTATGGCAACACCAAGCGACTGACTTTGGTCTTTGAGATGTGTCCATTACATTTAAACGTTTTCACATATTCGCGTTTGACAGTTTGTTTTAAAGAAACAAGGCAAAACATCATAATTGATTCTTTTTGTTTTTGTTTTTTATTTATCTAAGATAATACACATGGTTATTTCGATACATAAAATTTCAGGAAAACAAAAACATGCTTTTATATGTAATTAATAAATAAGTTTAATCATAAAATTATCTTAGAACTTCAAATATTATTACTTGGACCATTGTGCTTTTTAAACTTACTTTGATTTTGCAATGAGCCATCTTTTTGTTTCCATTTAAAACCTTTTTAAAATACCACAGCGCCCTCAATTTTTGTCTACTTTTAAATGTCAGACTGTACACTTCGCTTACACAACTGTTTTGGTTATTATATATATATACACTTTAAAAAAAAATCATTTCTTTGTGTGTGATAGGATATGTTAGCTTTAGGAAAGAGGAAAGGTTCCTAGTTCGATTCATGATCGCAACCTAATCTTTTTCTTTTACGTGTCTCTTTTATTTAATATTGTAGGAATATTACTAATATTCTTTGAAAAAACTTATTCATAACTCAATGAAGCAAAATGCCTTGAAAGTTGCTTCTAATTTCATAATTTATTTTAATAATTTTCAGATCACACCAAGTATTCAACAAAATCACGTAACTAATGAACAAAGTGCTCAATTTTAATATAAAGTTAAATAAAAATGTAATTTTATTAACGACGTGGAACGCTGATGCAGAATAACTCGCGGCATGCCCTGTACTTTTATCCATAATATTATTAACACAAACACTACTAAACGCAAACAAAAAAATAAAACGTTTTCTTTTACGTACCCAGAACCGGCATAAGGATGAGATAGTGGAACCGGGCGCTATACCAAAAGGGTGCTAAATATTGTGAATATTTTGGAAGACATATTTGAAAAAAAAAACCCACTTTTTAGTTCAAATAAGCTCAGTCATCGCTGGTTAAAGTCGGTCGGGTACGTCATATTATACCACGTATACGTGAATGAACTCATATTTAATTCAACTTTATTTGCATTTGCTGGGCTTCGAATCCGTGATCTGTGGATCTAGAGCCAAGGGTCTTAGCGTTTTACCACAGAGTATTGAAAGAAATAAACTTCCGAGTATGCCACCGTTCTAAATAAAACATTTTTGCTTATCATGTTTGGTTTTTGTACAAAGTACCGCATTGTTATGAATACAATATTTAGAAAGCTAAAAAATAACCCATTTGGATAAAGGAAAATGTTACTCTTTATATTTAAAAAAGTCATAGCATGCCATTTTTACAAAAAAAACACTTCTCCGTTTACCACGTTTGACCTTTGTACTAGATCGTGTATTTTTATGTACATATACAGCTTAATCGGAATAAATAGATTTTTGCTTAAGTAGTCGTGTACTGGATGGATAAAAATCATTATTATTTACTTGTTTAACGCGTGACGTTCGGATGCAAATAAAACCCACGTGTGGCTCTAATTACTGTCCATCATATCGTTGCTGGTATCATCCTCGTCGATCGCACATTCGTCAGAGGATTTGCCCAGATGAATTATAATTCCTTCAGGGACGTTATCTATAGCCACATGACATTCTTTATAATTTCTTTCCTCCTTCTCTGCACGACGATATAAATTTTCCCATTCATAGGTAGTGATTGCAGATATTTTTTCATTTGATAATTTTAATTTCCATAGAAACACATTTTTTTTCCAAACATATCTTTTTATCATAGACCATATATTTTCAGTTGGGTTAAGCTCCGGTAGTAAAGGGGCAAACAAAAAGTTACAGATAAATTAATAAAATTAAAACTCAAAATACATTTAAATTAAACGCCAACACGTCCGATACAATCGCGATCTAATCAAATTACAACGAAAATATTCGAAGATTATGATAAACGTCGGTACACACTCGGTACCGTAGGACTAATGCGGGGTAAGTGTGTACTGCGGGTGAATGTTCCAAACTAGTTCGAAGAGTTTAAAGCGAGCTCGCGATACTATAGGTGTGCACTGGTACATTCAATTTCAATGATTTATCTGTACCGTCATTTGAAACATTTATAAAATCATCACAAGTACACCGGACACTACACAAGATAATAAAATAAATTGTACACGAGTGCAGTTAAAACTGAAAGTGGTAAAAGAAGCATTGGTAATGAGGATGTATATGCATGAACAGGTATATACTCGTATAATCTCATTCCGATGGCTTTCTTTCTCTGTATAATGCCCTATATTATGTATTATGCAATTTCATACATTTTTACGTCATCCGAAATATAAAAACACGTACATTTTTTTAAAAATGTCATGCACTCATATTATACTATATTATACATTTGTATATTATGAGGAACGGCTGCGCTGCCTGTTTCATACACAACTTAATTTTGGATTTGAGGCTAAAACACCCATCCAATTTGAATGGTATATTTTTTAATTAAAGGTTTAGTAAATATCTAGTACGCATGAGAAGTATGTGGCCATGATTTTTTTTTTCATAATTTGGGAAAAAACTTAATTTTTTTTTTCAGAGTTTACTGTACTTTTTTTTTAATTATCATATTGATAAGTAAATATGATTACGTAAATACAAATATAAAAACAAAACATTTAAAAAAAGCCTTTTTCGGCTCGATATTTTAAATTATGTACGGTTAATTTGTGTTCCAAAAATAAATTGGTGGTTTTTAATTTAATTTAAAGTCTACCCATAATGCTTATTTTAATATTAAAAAAAATTATTATTTTACATTTCATTATATTTTTAAATTTGATGGAGTAAAACTTTTTTTTACATCACTGTTAGCGCCCAAATAATTGTTAAAGGTGCCTCTAAAATTGCGAAAAATCAATTCTTTTAATGGCCTAAATTTCATAATGTAAAACAAAAATAAATAAATAACTTTTAAACTGTGCTAGATATTTAATATACTTTTTGATGAAAAAAAGATCATTAGGTTTACGTGAGTATTTTGGCCTCAAATCCAAAATTTTGTTTTGTATGAAACAGGTAGCGCAGCCGTTCCTCTTAAGTATCATGTATATCAGGCTATCACTATTTTTATTTAAAAAAAAGTATTATCTACAAATTAAAAACCTTTCCCTTTATAACTTCTCTTTGTCATGCACTTACACATTATTATACACACACATACATATATCATAAATATGTTACACTTATATACCTACTACGTATCATATTATTTTTTTAACTTAAAACCTTTTTTTCTTTCTATACACAAAATCGTGCAAAATGTTAAAATATGTAAAAGCCCATCGGGTCGTTAATAATAATAACGAATAAATAAATTAATACATTAAAAAAAACTATTCAATCTCAAAATAATGAGCAAAATAACAAAAAAAAATATATAATAATAATATGTAGAGATAGGAATAATATGTAAGATAGGAATAATATGAAAGATAGGAAAAGTATGTAAGATTGGAATAATATGAAAGAAAGGAAAAGTATGTAAGATAGGAATAATATGAAAGATACGAAAAGTACGTAAGATAGGAATAATATGAAAGATAGGAAAAATATATAAGATTGGAATAATAGGTAAGGTAGGAATAATATGTAAGATAGGAATAATATGAAAGATAGGAAAAGTATGTAAGGTGGGAATAATATGAAAGATAGGAAAAGTATGTAAGATGGGAATAATACGAAAGATAGGAAAAGTATGTAAGATAGGAATAATATGAAAGATAGGAAAAGTATGTAAGATAGGAATAATATGAAAAATAGGAAGAGTATGTAAGATACGAATAATATGAAAGATACGAAAAGTACGTAAGATAGGAATAATATGAAAGATAGGAAAAATATATAAGATTGGAATAATAGGTAAGGTAGGAATAATATGTAAGATAGGAATAATATGAAAGATAGGAAAAGTATGTAAGGTGGGAATAATATGAAAGATAGGAAAAGTATGTAAGATGGGAATAATACGAAAGATAGGAAAAGCATGTAAGATAGGAATAATATGTAAGATAGGAAAAGTATGTAAGATAGGAATAATATGAAAGATAGGAAAAGTATGTAAGATGGGAATAATACGAAAGATAGGAAAAGTATGTAAGATAGGAATAATATGAAAGATAGGAAAAGTATGTAAGATAGGAATAATATGAAAGATACGAAAAGTACGTAAGATAGGAATAATATGAAAGATAGGAAAATATATAAGATTGGAATAATAGGTAAGGTAGGAATAATATGTAAGATAGGAATAATATGAAAGATAGGAAAAGTATGTAAGGTAGGAATAATATGAAAGATAGGAAAAGTATGTAAGATGGGAATAATACGAAAGATAGGAAAAGTATGTAAGATAGGAATAATATGTAAGATAGGAAAAGTATGTAAGATAGGAATAATATGAAAGATAGGAAAAGTATGTAAGATAGGAATAATATGAAAGATAGGAAAAATATATAAGATTGGAATAATAGGTAAGGTAGGAATAATATGTAAGGTAGGAATAATATTTAAAATAGGAATAATATGTAAGGAATATAAATGATATATGCAATATTAAGTAATATAATATAAGTAATGAAATAAGATTAGAATAATATGTATGTACATAATGTACTTAAGTAATAGAATATGAACGTAGTTAAAAGTAAAGATAATGAAATAATATGTAATTCTTAAAAAAAGTTATTATAAGAAAGTAAAAAGGAAATACCCCTGTTCTTGAAAGTGTTAAATAAATTAACCTTTTTTGATGGACGCGTTTGAGAATGGGTGACCCGTCGACAAAATATCTCGTCCCGGTTCTGCGGGCACCGGGTACTGGTAGGTACTCACTACTCACCCATTGTGTACATTCCTGTACCTGCTGTCAACCTTTGCCCCCGTCTGCGCGCAAAGTGTTGTGAAATGAAGTTAGCAAAATACAATTAATTGCTTTTAGAGAAAGCTTTTAGCAGCTTTTACCAAGTCGGGCACGATGCGCGAACAGGGAAGAAGATACATTATTCAGCCAAGGAAAAATCAACATACCTAGTGCTGGTAAGATGGCAAGATACGATCAAGTGACGTGCTATACCTTAAAAGGTTCTGGAACGCCGCTATAGTTATTCTAATTTATGCCCGGGAGTGTAAAGATTCCAAGGCTTGTACTCATCAAAGTGCTGCTGACGTTCAGATATTGGGAAAGTTTAAAATAATTTTTTCTTCTTTATAAATTTTGTAGTTTTTGTAATAATTGTCAATGGATAAATATACTTTTCGTAGGCGCCATGAAAAATTGTTAATTTGCTGACGGTATGATTTTTTTTATACCGACATGATAATCTATCCATCTAAATCTATATATAATGTCAGAGGCGGGCGGTGTTTGTCGTATGCAAATCTGTATTTTTATTCGGAGCTTGAGGAAATGTTGCACACTTGACGTTTGAAGCAAGAGGAAGGTCACTGTCTATACGAGATTACGAAATATCACCCCTTCCCCTTTTCCCACTCTCTAAAGTAAAATTTTGTTAAAAGGGCAGGGGCAGGAGCAGGGGGAGAAGCAGGGGCAGGGGCAGGGGTAGGGGTAGGGGTAGGGGTAGAGGTAGGGGTAGGGGTAGAGGTAGGGGTAGGGTAGGGGTAGGGGTAGGTTAGGGGTAGGGGCCGGGGCCGGGGCGAGGGCGGGGGTAGGGGTAGGGGTAGGGGTAGGGGTAGGGGTAGGGGTAGGGGTAGGGGTAGGGATAACACATCTCAACCTTATTTACTTTACTCCAAACCATTAATTACCCGGGCAACTCCGGGTACTACACCCAGCATATTATAATGGTTTTCAAGGAGAATAGGTACCTACATTTTAGAAAAAAAAATTTTTTTTAATTTTTGAAAATTATTCTATTTTTTTTTTACCAAACGAGATACTGATCAAATTTCCATGGCTTAGACCACATAAAAGTGAGCCTCTGTGAATCTGCTAGAGAGGTATGTGGAATAAGTACGCAAGGTAAAAAGAAAGGTGATGCATGGTGGGATGATGAGATTAAAGCACTGGTCTCAGAGAAGAAGAAAGCGTGGATATTTCTGATAGCGGCTGGCAGTGCTTCTAGCGAAGAGAGGGATAGAGCGAAAGAAGTTTACAAGGGATGCAAGAAAAGAGTACGTGATGGAGTGAAAGAACGAAAGAAACGCCTGGAAGAGGAAGAGGGGATCAAAATGACCAACCACTTCCAAGAAAATATTAAACTATTTTGGAAGGAGGTCAAAAGGTCACGGAATGGTCCAGAAAGTGGATGTGAGAAAGTGATAAAATCGAAAGATGGAAAAATGTTGACGAATGAGGAAGAAATAAAAGAGAGATGGATGAAATACTTTGAAGAGGTCTTCGAAAGCAATCCGAGTGATAGAGATTCCAGTGGCGAGTCAGGTATGAATGACGATGGGGTGAATGTTCCCAAAATTAGCATGGATGAAATTAAAAGATCAATTAGATGTACGAAGAATGGTAAGGCTGTTGGTTTCGACAATATTGCTGCTGAATACTTTAAAGGAAATAGCCGTATAATTCTCACATGGTTATGCAAACTTTTTAACCAGTGTCTAGAGGAGGGTTACACCCCATTAGATTGGAGAAGGGCTGTGCTCATGCCTCTATATAAAGGTAAAGGGTCACGCATAGAATATGGAAATCACAGGGCTATTATGAGAAGGCTTAGCCTGCTAAGTTCAGTTGGTAAGCTGTATGGTAGGATATTGATTGAAAGGGTACAAATGAAAACAAAGGATAAAATATGGGATGTGCAAGGCGCATTTATGAGTGGAAGGGGGTGCATGGATCAGATTTTCTCGTTGCGTATGCTCACAGAGAAGTTTCTGGCAAAAAACAGAAACTTTTCTGTGCTTTTGTAGATCTACAAAAAGCATACGACAGAGTTGATAGAAAAAAGTTATGGAAGGTGTTGTCTAAGTATGGTGTGAATACAAATCTTATACAGGCAATCGCATCGCTGTACGAGGGAAGCGTTGCATGTGTTAGGGCAAACGGTGATTTTACGGGGTGGTTTGACATCACAAAAGGTGTTAAGCAAGGCTGCGTAATGTCACCGTGGTTATTCAATCTATACATGGATAATTGTATGCAAGAATTGAAAGAGGTGGGCCTGGGCGCGAAAATGAGTAGTCTGCAAGAATGTTGTCTGTTGTATACTGATGATGCGGTGCTGATTGCTAACAGTATGGAAGATCTACAGTCCTTCGTATCTAGGATGAACGAAGTATGTATGATGAATGAGCTAATGATGAATGTAAATAAGTCCAAAGTCATGGTGTTTGAAAGAGAGAGTACGAAAACAGTATGCAATATAGTTGTGAATGATGAATACTTGGAGCAGGTTGATGAATTTGTGTATTTGGGAAGGATGTTTATGAGAGATGGAAAGACTGATAGGGATATTGAAAGAAGGGTGAATGCAGGAAACTCCATTAACGGAGGACTGAACGCGGTTGGCGCAAACAAAAAGTTGTCCAAGGAAGCGAAGCTAGCAGTCCACAATGGAGTGCTGATACCAACCTTGATGTATGGAAGTGAGGCATGGAACTGGCAGAGGAAGGATGAAAGTAGACTGAATGCTGTAGAAATGAGATCTCTGAGACGAATGTGTGGTAAAACCATGTATGATCGTGTGAAAAATGTTGAGATTTGTAAAGAATGCAAGGCTGATGTAAGCGTAGTGAGCAAGATTAAGAAAGGGACGCTTAGATGGTTTGGGCATGTAGAGCGAATGAACGAAGAAAGGAGTGTAAGGAGAATATATGACGCGAATGTGAATGGAAGAAGAAGCCGGGGACGCCCGAGGAAGACATGGCACGATCAAGTGAATCAAATACTCGAGTCGGGCCATGTCAGAAGTCGGAATAACAGAAGAGAATGTATGAGGCGTTGTATGAATGTGAATGAAGCAAGAAGTGTATGCCAAGATCGAGTTGTTTGGCGGTCCGTCCTCTCTGCCTACCCCTGCGGGGAAACGGCGTGATGGTTAGTTAGTTAGTTAGTTAGTTAATTTTTTTTAGGTGTTTTCATAGGAGTGTAAGGTTTGCACAGTTGTCAGTAATTCCTAGGTAACGAATAACCTGATGAAATTTGAATTTCTACTATTCATACTACCATCATAATAAGCGGAAAGTGTTGCTTTATTAATGACGGTGGTCTAAATTACGCAGCATAGCTTCTTCCAAACTGACCTTTAAACTGCCTCATTAACAGATGAGCACGAATCTAGCAAAACCAATTATTTGTCCTACGACGAGCATTTAATTTTTTTCACCATTGGATGTAAATGTAAAATATGTGAATAATAATTATTTAAAAATCCACAATCGTAATTATTGGAATCAATTTAAATTTGCTCCGTGATCGACCAGTTGGAAACCCTTTGTCTAATTGATTGTTACGTGTGTTGCCTTCGTCAGATTGTTTTATGTAGTGTAGAGCAGCGGTCGCCAAACTTTATGATCTCACGGACCACTAAAAAGGATTTTTTGAAGTGTTAAATATGGTTAGGAAAAAGTGATCAAAGAACACATAAAATGCAAGCAGTTAATAAAATAAAACTAATAATTTTAACAAAATTATGTAAAAGTAGATGTAATTATAATAATTTTTTTGGATTATATATTTCTTGTGTTTTTTTTTTTACATGAATACCGCACAAGAGTCCCAACTGCCCCCAACCGTCTGGAGGCAGTGAGACTATGGCATCCCCAATTGGGAAATGTTATGAGGCTGAAGGTATTGGGGAGGGGAATGAGAAGAGGAAGAGGAAGGTGGGGAAATACCGGGATATTCAGATCTTGTCACAAACACGGCTAAAAGCCATTTCAAGCAACGTTTCAATTCTGAATGGTGACCAGGGCGATACTGAGAGTATCTTCCACTCTGGAATGTGCGCAAATATACCATATATTATTTTTAAATTAATTAATTGTGAAACAGGGCAAATTAATTAAATAAAATTTGCTTGCGCACGCCGGGATTCGAACCCGCGATCTTCGGATTCGTAGTCGAGAACCTTACCCCTCGACCATGGAGGCCGTCAAAGTGTGATGAATGTTTCAGCTTGCTTGAAATAAGATTATCGATATTTGGCTCCAATGACGTAACTGTAAGACGGAAAACTGCATTTATTTCAAGCCGAGATCGGTACCGTGTTTTGAATGCTGTGACAGATGAAAAGACCTTCTCGCATAAATAAATTGTGGAGAATTGAATCGGAAATTTCATTGCACTTTCACCAAGCAAAGGGAAACTTACTTACTATGGAATCCAAAACTGAGATCTTAAATAAATATAGATCTAAAAAAGGCCAATGAAATTTACAGTTTGAATTTGAATTTTAGCTCTGAGAGTGTCGTTGGACGATAGGTCGATGAGGCTTTCTTTTAAATTCATTGTTAAATTACTATCTTGTACTGATATCACGCCTTTTCTGCGCAGGGCAAGGGACATGCGTCTGCGCATGGTTTGTTCCTTGTCTTTCACGCCTTATGATATTGAGATGACTTACATCGTTCATCCGTACTAGTCACTTCTTTTTCCATTTGGCTTGCTGTGGATTAAAAAATCAAATAATGTCCTCATTATTGTTCTCACGAACAACCACTTTGGCGATCGCTGGTGTAGGGCATTATTTGGTGTTTCATTATTTATGAAATGTGATGTACATAAAACTTCTTTTTCTGTTAAATGTTCAATATAGATTTTGAAAAAATAGAGTACATAGTAATATTTGGAATGGCTTAAAACAAAAATGAACTCTTTAGTCATATTCTGACCTAAACTTCTCTAACATAAGTAA
This sequence comes from Halesus radiatus, assembly GCA_022606495.2. Lineage (NCBI taxonomy): Eukaryota > Metazoa > Arthropoda > Insecta > Trichoptera > Limnephilidae > Halesus > Halesus radiatus. Next base: position 28,907 of record JAHDVE020004526.1, read on the forward strand.
ACTCCCATCAGCGTATTTGATGGTCTTGTCTGAAAAAGTACCAACTCCACCAAACTTAACCCAAATGTAGCGAACCTCGACTATTAAGGTGATATATCTTGTGTAGGAGAATGTAGCCTTTAGTAGGGCTGTTTTTATTGTACCTTGTACCCCAATTAATTTAAGCGTCTTCTGCCTACCGCAGGGTCTGCGCCTTCCTCCCTTCTTAGGCTCTAGACATCTTGACGTTTGGAGGTCTCACCCAAAATCGTGCTATATAATAGACTATTTTGAGAAATGGTTTACAATTGTGAGAACACTGCATATATTAACAATTTGAGAATAAATCTTTTTTTCTATTCATATCAATATACATAGTAGGTACGTAGTATATTGAATGAAATATAAAAGTGTTCATTATTTTCCCATTTCTTCTGGGATTATGTAGAGATATGTAAAAATAATGTTTAGCTAGAATTTATGCGAAGTTGCGTTCTATTATTGGTAGTTTATTAATTTAGTAATCGATATTCATTCAGGGTATCGTTTTGGACGCTTGAAAAATGACTTATCGCCTTACAACAAGAATATGCATTGAATCAGGCCATGTCAAGAGTCGGAATAACAGATGAGTATGCATGAAATAATATCGAAGCAAAGGGTGTATGCCAAGACAGAGTTGTGTGGCGGTCCACCCTGTTTGCCTCCTATTGCGGGGAAACGGCGAGATAGTTAGTTACTTAGATTTGTGAGCAATCCAGGCTTTTCGTCTAGAAATGAGAATCTGAAAACAACAGACACACTTAGAAAAAATATGGTTGAGGATTTTCGTATTTTGCTTCGGGATTTTATTTTATTGTAAGTAGTTTCAATATAATATTATGTACCATTTTATTATTTTTTAATTGTTAATTGTTACCTACCCGATATTGTATTCTTCGAAATAAACAACTTATATTTCCTTTTTTTAAGGGACCTGTAAGAGTGTTTAAAATATCTGTATCATTATGTAAATCTAGCAATACCTACGGACGGAGTTTAAATTTAGCGCGAGCGTTTCTGTGGACTCTTTTAAACTCTACATTAGTATTATAGGTAGAGTCCTTAAAAGGCTCGGGCACAGGACACAGGGTACATCGCCTAATGGACACCGGCCCTGCTCCCCGATATCGAGCAGCAAGCAGGCAGTATAGAAGCCGGTCATAGAGTGCCCGGTGCCCGCCCAGTGCCTGCTAGTACTGTACCAAACCATCATTAGCCGTTAGAAATAACAGCTAGATGCCGCCAACGCTATTGACGAAAATTAAACAGTTGCATATAATTCTATGCTGTATTGGAAAAGAGAGATGAGTCAGTAAAAATGAGATATGTAGATAAGTATGCCAAACGAATCCCAATAGAGTATTTATAATAAACTATAGATACCGTTAAAAAATGTGGAAAATTTAAAAATTATATTTCTGATTCTGATAATAGCGCAAAAAATATGTGAAATTTTAATATTTTCATTCATAATTATTAATTTTAAAAACGATCTAAAACCGCACATTTCGAAACGGTTCGAACTGGCTAAATTGTCATTACGATGTACATAACGCTACTGGCTGTTAAAACGGTGGTTACCGACGTTGATCGGCGTGACGTCACGTCATGTTCACAAACAAAAACGAACATGTCGTTTTGGTGGCATATCTAAAATGGCACATTTTAAATCGCTATTAAAAATTTATTCGTGAACATTAAAATAAATAAAAAATGCGGTCGTTATCGATTTTTTTTATAGAATTTTTGTAAACAGTGAAAAAAAATCTACACGCAAAAGAGAGACGAGTCCGCTAGAAAAATGATGTTCCGAGATATTAACAGTTGACGACATACAAGGATGAGCCACACCTTTAAAAAAAAATTACACGCACTTGTTTACTCTATTCAACAAAAAACAATATTTAAAAAAATGTCACGAACAGAGTCATCTTCAATAATCGCTGTACTCGTATTCTGTGGGTTACTATTCTCAGATCTGACAGAAAATCTGGAATCCAAAAGGGGCTTCCTTTAAAGTTGACTCATACTGACTCGTCTTCCTTTTCCAAAACACCACATAATTAAAAGCATAACATATCGGCAACTACATACGAACATTATTCAACCTATTGTAACACAGTCTACGATTAGCAGTGGCATGCAGCACATGAAGGCTAAAAAGCTGTGTCTTCCCCAAGAAAAACGACCCACAAGAAGAAATAAAAAAGGTAACAAATTTCTGATCTACTTGTTTTTGGCATGAATTTCATAAGCAACTTGTACCCTCATTTATTTTGTTTCAAATATTCAAGGTACAATAAATTCATAACCGAACTTAAAAAAAATACAGATAGCCTACCTTTGATCATAGAGCAATGCACGCCAAGAGGTACGTATTATTTTAGCACCCTTGGTGCAAAAAACGTGTGACAGTTTACACCCCGTGAACTATATTATGCGTAATTTCGAATAGTCTTTTTCTTATGTGCTTTCCTACTAGACGTCTTTGTGAATTTTCAACCCGATACGTAGCGCCCAGCGTCAACGGATTCTACCGGTGGCAAGTAGAGTAGTTATTGGCTCGTTAATTCTTTGGATGTTGTCGTAATAACAGCCCCAACGCCCAAATACTTTCCCAATATTTTTAGGATGGGTTATTTATTAGTTTTGATAGTGTTCGCGTCAACGTGGGGGAAATAATTCCAACGGTTATATTCAACGGTGCAGGATAGTTAGTGTTAATTTTAACTATTTTCAACCCCCAGTACTAGTGCCTAGTGCCCGCCTAGTGGTGCCTCGGCAGTGTGGGCGGCGCTCTAATCACGTTACGTGCCTTGACAATGCGCTGATGGGTCGGCTGATAGAGGATGACTATGTCTATTGCCTCCAGAGCTGAGCTTGAAAGGTTATTGTTTTGGACCGAATTTTCAATTAGGGAACCAATCGATTTTATACCGCAATCGATCCTGGGGGTAGGTGCCTTACTTACGTAATACGTCTGGTATACAAATGGAAAATTGATTAGTTTTGATCGTAGTTAACTTTCAAACTATGTGTGTTTCTGCATGTTTGACCAAAATTATTTAATATAGAAAGAGGGTGGTTAAAAAAACAGAATGTGGTAAGATAAAATCAGATTTGGAAAAAATCGCAATCTAAGGGATGAACATGATTCTGTAACACCTAACAATGTGATTTTAATTAACTTCAAAACTCTTTCAACAATACCCATATTGTTACTTGAAAAAGTGTTTTTCCTAAATTTTGTCTTCAAATTGCCAGCTCATCTAATTAGCGGGCGATATCTGTTTCTCTTGTCGATTTACGAAGCATATCTTAATATAAGTGTATATCCATAGGTATTTAAAAATAATTTGCAAAATTACTGCCTCAACACAGGCTAGTCTAGTAAGGCGGGTTATGTGAAATTTCAACTTATTTATTTATTTATTTATTGTTTCTTTACATTGTATTTTTTTGAAACGTTAGTATTTTTAACCCCACTAGGACACGCCTTTGTTGAGGTTAATACTTTGACAAAATAAAATAAATAGCACGCAGATGATATTAAGAGAACAATATTGTTACAAAACTTTTCTACGAATTGGATACCAACATGGTACCTATTAATCTAATTTCATGAAATTCATTACATTATTATGTAGTAAACACGTAGGGTGACCATGAAATTGAATTGCAAGAAAAAATATAATAAAACTACTATTTTAAAAAAGAGAAGAAAGAAAGAGACAAAAATACATTACAAAAGTAAAAGGATGAAAAAATATACATATACAAAAAATTATGCCACAATTTAAAAGGACAAAGATGAAAGAATATGTTGGAAATCCCCGGATAGCACACATTATTTAACATTCTTTTTAAATATACACAAGAGTTTTACGATTTGATGTGATCTGGAAGGCTGTTAACTATTACTGTTATTATATTATTTTATATTTTACTTTATAAACCACTGAACACTTACATTATTATATTACACATCTCTTTTAGTTATAGTTAAATATAATTACAATAAAGATATTGTTATTATTGGTATCCATGTTAGAAAGTTTGATTTCCAACGTCATCGGGTAACCGTTTCACTTGCTTAGTTCAAACTTTTCTTAGTCTCCATTTGAGTGCGAATATTGTGAAAAATGTCGGCTATTTTTTTATGCTTCTAATTCACCAATGAATGTTTTTTTAGTATATTTATTTTACATGGCTTAGAAAACATCGTGTTGCAATCTGACTTGTTATGCTCTGTGTCCATTTCACTTTTTAGTTTCGAAGGTACTAAAAGTACTGCATTTTCTAAAAGTGGCTGCAGTTTTGAAAAGACGGTTAAGAAGTTAAAAACATATTTACTTTATTTATTCGCTTCAAAAACAGTACATCAAGTATATTAAACACTGTTATTGAGTTACATCATTGACCAATAAAATAACGAAATTTAAAATTGAAGACAAAAAAGCGAATAATATTGTAATGCAAAGCTACTTCTACTTAATGATACAAAAAGTGTAATTATAAAATACACATACCAGAGCCGGTCCTGTGCTGACGCAATTGGAGCAGTTTGCTCCATGCGTCGATTTGTTAAGGCGCTGATAATACCAGCCGACACAGTGTCCAAGAAATTATGAAAAAAACGAGTTCCTCAAAACTTTCGAAATGTTTTGTCTTGTTTTTCCATTTTTTCCAAAATATGTGCATTTTTTTACAAATATTCCAAAAGGAACCGGTTCTTCAGAAAAAAATATTACCCACCGCTATCAGTGTCAGCAAAGGAACCAGTTCCAAGTAATCTGGACAGAAATATCGACCGTCAGCAATTTTGGTGTTACTTTGGTTTTGAGTTTGACAAAGGACGCCAAAATTATACTTGCACCAGGCGCCGCTTGGCTCAGGGCCGACCCTGTATATTGCACAGGTTTACCTTTAGACATGGATGTGTATCAATAATAACAACAATAGAAAGTGATTTTATTGAATTTAAATTAATCAGTTGCAAAATGGAAGGAAATACGACGAGAAAATACTTTTATTTAACTGAAACTGCTGAGATTTAATTCAATTTTATTTAATCAGTCTTCCCATCTCGCAAGGAGATACCTAGCTCGGCTCGTATCGAAGTTCCTCGTATGATTGCTAACTATGTCACAATGTGCTTAGTGAAAGTCCATGTTAACGCTGCGAACGTAGCACCTAGGTACTTATTAATTGCACACATGCGTTCAATGCAGGAATCTATTGGAGAATCTTCTTGTTTCGATAATTGAGGAGATTGTTAATTTTGCTAAAGGCAGTTCGCCCTTGTCTTATGTTTCGCTTAATTTTAGCAGTCTTTACCCAAATAATACATTGAGCCACATTTTCTACGAATATTCCTGTAATCTTGATTTTGAAGTTTTTGAAAATCTGTCTGATACCGCTTCCAATGGCGGGCAGTCCATAAAGCTGTGCCTACCCTGAGAAAAACGAACCATATGACGATTATGGACGTCACAAGTATGGAACCCACAATATAAAACATATGTACACAACTTGAAACGTGTTCAAAATCGATTTCTACGATACCTAGATTTTCGTAGTTACCGTCCCTATGTAAATCACCATGAGTCGGCCGCGTTTTTTAATATGTTTTCATTGGAAGATCGAAGTATCTCGGCTAATGTACTCTTTCTGCAGAAAATTGTTAGATCGACCGCAGATTGTTCGGAACTCATACAACGGATCTAACTACGAGTCCCTAATAGGCTAACCAGATCGGATCAAATTCTTAGCCTTCCTCGATGCAACACTAATTCAAAGAAAAACTCCTTCATTTATCGGGCATCACATACTTTTAACACGCACTATTTAAATTGAAATATTTATATCTACAATACACTCCATAAAGTAACACCAGCGACCTATCGAGTCTTTATAACTTCAGATACCTACTCACCTCATACTACCACCAGTCTATTAACTTTCTTTTTATATGGATATACACTATTAATTGTTTTTGTGTTTAATTCGTAGAACTCCATATAATTTTATTCCAAATTTAATATAAATCAAATTTAATAATATTATTATTAAGTTCTGCAAGTATCTTTAGTTTTTATTATTGTGACAGCTGTTTCGGCGTTTAAGGCCATTTTCAAACTGTGGTTAATCTACATTAAAGTTAAATCGATCGTATGTTCTGAATGGTATGAGAGCCCCTTGTTTCCCTTGGCCAGATATGAGGCAGAAAGCCGATCCACGATCCATAGAGACGGAGTCACTACTCTACACTACTGAGCTATCCGAGGAGAACTGAGAGTCGGCCGTCCCAATGGCTGGCCGCCAGGTGACCATAAATTCCTTTTTATTATGTGATCTCCTCCGTCTGGCCCCACACCCACTGACGTGGGGGGCACACACTGCCCCCCCACGTCACAATATCTTAAAAAAATACACACAACCTACCTTTGGCAATAGAGTAATAAACGCTACTGACCAGTTCCTATGTAGTACGTGGAAATATAGATTGAAGAATTGTATTCCATTATTGATATTTTTATTGACAATATTCTCTGTCAAGTGTGCTAGTTTTTCATGTAGCAATAGTAAAATATTAAAAAATATATATATATACGAGTATTCTAAAAGCGGATAAAATTTGGAATTTTATATAGCGCCAAGGGAATCAGGGTCAGATGACGTCACATAGTTGTAAGTCTCTCATCATATAACAATCAAAGTAAAATATTATTAATGATACATACCCCGCAAACCTTCCTCAAGGAACGGCTGCGCGGCCTATTTCATACAAAACTTAATTTTGGATTTTAGGCCAAAATACCCACTCAAACTGAATGGTATTTAAAAAAAATAAAGTTATAGTAAATTTTTAGTTTCAATTAGAAGTACTTTACTTATTTTTGTTTTAAATTATGAAAATTAGGCCATTAAAGAAACAGATTTTTCATGTTTTTATAGGCAACTTTGAAGATTATTTGCGGGTTAAAGGTAAAAAAATAAAATTTCATATTTTCTATGTAAATATGATTACATATATACATATACAAAAAAAAATTTTCGGGTCGAAATTTTAAACTATATACGGAAAATTAGTGTTCCAACGTAAATTGGTGGTTTTTAATCGAAATTTAAGTCCATAATAATGCTTATTTTAACATTTCTTTTATTTTAAATTTCAATATATTTTCATTGTAGAGGGAGCAATTTTTTTAAAAATCACCATTAGCCCCCAAATAATGACTAAAGTTGCCCCTGGAAGCGCGAAAATTCGATTTAATTAATGGCCTTTATTTTGTAAGTTTTATTTAATTTTTTTTTTAAAGAAAGACAAATATTCCCTGGTTACGAATAACCTGACAATATTTGAAAATCTCCTACCACCATCACAGTAAGCGGAAGATGTTGCTTTTGTCGTAAATGGAGGACTTAGCCAGCCGAGGAATTGAACTCACGACGCCTGGGTGAGACCCAAACGCCATGCCAACTCAGCCACTGACCGGTCTTGTGAGTTAAAGAATATAATTTAAAATTGCTTCTAATCCATACTAGATATTTGCTATACTTTTTGTGAGTATTTTGGCCTCAAATCCAAAATTAAGTTTTGTATGAAACAGTCATGGTGTTTGAAAGAGAGAGTACGAACACAGTGTGCAATATAGTTGTGAATGATGAATACTTGGAGCAGGTAGACGAGTTTGTGTATTTGGAAAGTATGTATACGAGAGATGGAAAGACTGCTATTGAGGGATATTGAAAGAAGGGTGAATGCAGGAAACTCCATTAACGGATGACTGAACGCGGTTGGCGCAAACAAAAAGTTGTCCAAAGAAGCGAAGCTAGCAGTCCACAATGGAGTGCTGATACCAACTCTGATGTATGGCAGTGAGGCATTGAACTGGCAGAGGAAGGATGAAAGTAGACTGAATGCTGTAGAAATGAGATCTCTAAGACGAATGTGTGGTAAAATCATATATGATCGTGTGAAAAATGTTGAGATTCGTAAAGAATGCAAGGCTGATGTAAGCGTAGTGAGCAAGATTAAAAAAGGGACGCTTAGATGGTTTGGGCATGTAGAGCGAATGAATGAAGAAAGGAGTGTAAGGAGAATATATGACGCGAATGTGAATGGAAGAATAAGCCGGGGACGTCCAAGGAAGACGTGGCACGATCAAGTGAATCAAATACTTGAGTCGGGCCATGTCAGAAGTCGGAATAACAGAAGAGAATGTATGAGACGTTGTATGAAAGTGAATGAAGCAAGAAGTGTATGCCAAGATCGAGTTGTTTGGCGGTCCGTCCTCTCTGCCTACCCTTGCGGGGAAACGGCGTGATGGTTAGTTAGTTAGTTAGTTATGAAACAGGCCGCGCAGCCGTTTCTCTCAAGTTTTTTTTTAATTTACTCGAATTGCATTGACGTTTAAAACAGTTTCTTAATAGGTGTCTAGACTTGATATAAATAGAACTTCATACGAGTATATCGATATCTGTCTGTGATGATTGATTTTTCCGGTGATAAGCCATGTTGCGCTTCCTCCTTCTTTAGCCAACGTTTTAGACGGCCTTGCTGTGTCCATCATCAGGGGAGATGTAAGTGTAACAAAGCTTAGCACTTTAATAATTTTTTATGCTGTTCATTTAGTAGAATTCCATTTAATTTTCATACAGTTTACAAATAATCAGTTTTAGTAATGTTATCCTTATAGCCGTTTTATCGTTTTGTTAATTAGATTGCTATTTTGGCGTTCAAAACCACTATAAAATATATATATAAATTGAACGCTGAAACAGCCATCACAATAATAATAAACTAAAACTTGAATAACTAAATAATTAAAGTATTTAATACAGTTTTTTATTATTATAAAAAAGCTTATAGCCGCACATACATCATAATACTGAATCTAAATCAATCTGTCTGGTAACTACAAAAAACAGAACTTTTCTAATTCGTTTTTTAAAAATAAGTATTAGCATTTTCTGATGTACCTATTAGAATATGCAAATAAGGCGCCCATTGAAATTTAAAAAAAAATCACTTCTCAAGCACTTTAATTAGGATGCATTAGCCATAATATTATTTAGTTTCAGATAAAACAATATTTTGTTCCCTTATTCATATCGTTTCCCTTTCTTACATTAAATATAAGAATCAATCTTATTCTACAGTCGACCCATTTAAGACAGAGGGCTAAAGTAGGCAATATTTTTTGTGAATGTATTCAGGTGGTAATATGAACATTTATTTCAATACTGCCAAGACATGTACCATAGTATCGAGAATATCCTTAATTATTTCATGGGAACATATTAAATAAACTAATTATTGTCTTCTAATTTTAAGTGGCTTGATGTTGAAGTATTCGTGACGTACGCCTGTACAAACGTGTTTGTAAATAGGGCTTCCATATTAGAGTTTACTTCTAATTAGGCGTTGTAAAAGGTTAGAATTGATTGAGGATCCTTTAATGGTTTTCATATTCTGTGAACATATTTTGAATGATTTACACTTAATTGTTTGGCGTTCCATTCTTTCTGCTTACATCTCCAGAGATATAGATGGTTAGTAAGTTGTATTTTAAAAGAACAAAGATAAAATCTAACGAGTATTTATAATTCTTCCTTCCCATTCCCGTGTGGTTTGCCCACCGCCTTACGTGGAGACTAGGATGCAAATAGCATCGGGTCAAGGGTGGAATCTTATAGGCGGTTGTTGTAGTTTTATTTGGTAAATAAAGAAACTGTTCGTTTTAGCTGCAGTATACTACTACTCAATCTTAGTTCTGCCAGCCTTAAGCCTGGTTTAAGGCCGTTCTTCAGTATTTATAGCAAGATTATCATTTTAATTATTAGCATTTTTCATCCAATGTTATTCTTTCTTTCAATCATTTTTTTCTTATGTGATTGCACCCTTATAGTATATATCAATTCTTTACTCAGTGCAGCAAACGCAGCCAAACATAGACAATTTCCCAAATTCAAGTTCATTATAAATGTCAAAGTTATACATAAAATCAACTGCGTAATTCATTCTTCTCTTTTCACGAAATTCCCAGTGAACAACAGCCTTTATTAACGTAACGTAGAGAGATTTCAACCTCGTTAGAAACCGGTTCAGTGATTTTCGAGAACATCGAGGGCAAACAAACAAAGTTAAAGTGATTTATATATACATATATAATATTTTGATAGAAAGCAGTCACTTTGTGGTTAGAAATATTTAATGAAAATAAAACAATAACTTTGTTTATAACCACGAGAATTATTTAATTTTATTAGGACCGACCGATTTCGCGTAACACAAGCATCATCGGGGTACAAAATTTGATATATATATATAAGACTGATAGGGATATTGAAAGAAGGGTGAATGCAGGAAACTCCATTAACGGAGGACTGAACGCGGTTGGCGCTAACAAAAAGTTGTCCAAAGAAGCGAAGCTAGCAGTCCACAATGGAGTGCTGATACCAACCTTGATGTATGGCAGTGAGGCATGGAATTGGCAGAAGAAGGATGAAAGTAAATTGAATGCCATAGAAATGAGATCTCTGAGACGAATGTGTGGTAAAACCATGTATGATCGTGTGAGAAATATTGAAATTCGTAAAGAATGCAAGGCTGATGTAAGCGTAATGAGTAAGATTAAGAAAGGGACGCTTAGATGGTTTGGGCATGTGGAGCGAATGTGAAAGCAAGAAGAAACCGGGACGTCCGAGGAAGACATGGCACGATCAAGTGAATCAAATACTTGAGTCGGGCCATGTCAGAAGTTGGAATAATAGAAGAGAATGTATGAGACGATGTATGAATGTGAATGAAGCAAGAAGTGTATGCCAAGATCGAGTTGTTTGGCGGTCCGTTCTCTCTGCCTACCCCTGCGGGGAAACGGCGTGATGGTTAGTTAGTTAGTTAGTTAAAATTGCATGGTTGTAGATTCTTATTTATAATATTACTTGTACATTTTATGTATTTACACTCTGTGGGATTGCATTAACCTCCCACAACCCAAAATTATTTTTTATTTTCTTTATTTAGTATATTTTTAATGACTTACTCAGCAGCTTATTAAATAAATCAAAATAAAATGACAAAACGCTGATGGGTTGAGAATCGCCGATTAACCGAGACCACCCAAATGTTAACATTTTAAAATGGCGCTGAACGCCAATTTGTAACGACGTCAAATGTGATAGGGGTTCAAACAACTCGGTCTTAACTCTAAACCGAATATGCAATTGACGTACTTCGATCAGAGATAGCGGCTTTAAAAAAAATATGTATTGAAATCAGTGATGGTTTCCTCTAATGAGCGGTTGGGCAGTGAACTCCCACAGAAAAACTAAAGCGAACAAAACTCACTTGGAGTTTGAATAGCGCGCCTTTACTCCGTAATATTTGGCGCGTCACGGCTCAATAGTAAAAAGATCCACCAATAGGAACACAGCAATATTCGAATCCCGGAACGCACATATGGATCTAAAAAACATATGATATATTTCATACAACAAAAATACGGTGTCGAGCGGTGCTGGAACGTGCGTCAAAGCTGAAATTCGTTATTTCGGTGCGCAAAGGCAGATATTTTAGATTTTTTTTTCTTCTTTTCCGTGTTTTTTTATCTATTTTATTGTGTGAATGCCAGAAATACTGTTTTAGTATGTTTAAGTTTTTGTTCTTTCTAATTCGTGATGGAATTGGATTTTTACGTTTTTTAGTTTTTAAGATAAACAGTTATATTAAAAGTTTTCCTGTATAAAAATACCATTTTTAAATATTATCCCCGTGTTTAGTTATTTTGTAGCCAAATAAATCCTGTTACAAATATGAACTTTATTTTGGATTACGTAATAAATACTGTCTTAAAATTTTATAAATAGAGGAAAAATAAATATTATGTACCTATCAAATTAAGAATTGTGGATCTCTTATCAGACACAAGAACTCCTCTTTTCTGATAAGGTATATACGACCAAGAATACCCTTTAATTAAATATTTTGTAAATTTCTTGTAATAAACAAAAAAAAAAGTTTAAAAAAATAAACATGTTCCTACCTTTCCACACAAACTTTGGAAGTGAAATGACTACATAATATGTAATATTCGATGGAGAAGAAAATCTGCTTATAGAAATCCGAAATTCTATCCCCCTTTCAATCGCTTTAATGTTGAATTCCCAACGATTTAGATCACGAACCGCTACTGATTGAAATACAGTATAAATGTTGAATATTTTGTCCCGACCTGAAATCTCAGGGGAAGTTCCCGACCCAGCTAGCCCTTGCAGGCAGCAGGAGGGTGGGGAGGGCAATTCCAGGAGAAGAGAAAGGGATAGGATAGGTCCGGTAATTGAGATGTCAATGGCAGTAGCTTGGAAAACCGGCTTATCATGACCCCCAAACCCGGCACAAAGGGACGATGTTTTAAAATTCGCAACACGTCGGACTGTTTGACGTTGGAAAATGGAGCTTGCAAATTTGAATTTTGCTGGGATATATAATAGTCTCATTCAGTAGGGAAGTTGCAGTTTCATCTAAATTAGTTACCTGTTTATGACAGATGATGACATTGTACACGATACAGTCTGATAAATAAATGTAGAAAAAAGGAGGACGCTGCAATCATTTAAATTGCTAACAAAAAGTCCAAAGTAATTGGGTGTAGATTTTTAAAAGCACTATTATTCAGGTTCATGTTTTTCGCATTATGAAAGCGTGGTATTTTGAATGATAGCGGAGATGATTCGACATCATATGTTAACATATTTCAAAATTTTTAAAATTCAGTCAACTCTGGCTTCAATGAGGTTGTCACATTTTTTTAAATTTGATGAAAATGAACTATACTATTGTATGAAGGTACCACTTTGTGGTTATCCTTTATAATCACATGAAACTATTAAACTTTGTTTTAATCACATAAAAAAGTGACAATTCAGTACGATACTCCTGCGCCAGTCATTTTATGAACCGTGACGTAGCATGCTTGTCGGCCAGTTGTGGAGATTATCAAAATTTTGACGGCTTATATCTTCCGTACTATTCGGTTTTTTTCCAAAAATCAAAAAAATTCTGTCCTCAGTATGATCTAATTAATATGATACATTTAAGATACAGGAGAAAACCTCATTGAGCCCCCGTCCTTGAGCTGTTGGCTTCCCAGTCTGTATCTTTTGCGTTATGTAACACAAGTTAAATCGGCCATAAACAACACATTTTGACAGTTTGGTAATCCGTATCGCGCTAACAAGTTAAGTCTGCGTTTACGTTAAGAACCCGTAACGCAAACACAAGAGACGACACTGCGTTGCGCTACCTAACGCAAAAGACAAAGAAAACATCTTCGTTAGACTGTCCCTTTTTACTGCTCGCAGATTCCGTCTAAATTTTGTATCATTATTCAATCTCCATGGATTAAATTTAGTTTATATGTATTATATGCACCTATGTAACAAACCTACAGTTTGATATTGACACCTTTAAAATAACCAACCAAGGAACTAATTAAAGAACCAGCGATTTTAAATCTGTAAATTCTTTTGTGGCCACAAAATCAACACTAGCGACGACACATATTGCAAACTCATCTTTGTTAAGCTGTACTTTGATTGTGGTTCAAATAGCTACCAAGGCAATACGTAGATTTTCAATTTAAATATATATTAGAAATTTAGAATAGCTATCTCATTTTAGCTTCGTATTGTGCGCATAGCAGAAGCGGTGTTAAACCTATTGAATTAATTTTAACCATAATTGGACATTTCATGCCAGCAAGGTAAAACAAACAATAAAATGGGTGTAGCCACTGACTTCAAAGGCACGAGATAGGAAAAAATTTCCATCGCTTTCTGACTCTCTTACGAACACATTCACTAATAAAAACTGAGCTAACGCTAAATTAAGTTATAATTTGCCTTTCGCATAAGCTTTCTACTTGTTAACCTTTTTCATGACATACTAATATGTAAAACATTTAAAAAATCCGCATCCGTAAATATTCACCAACTTCACTTTGTCGGACTTAGTTAGGTTTAGTTATGTAACTTGTGAAAAATCATGATTTATTTGTGATACCGTAGTTGTTCGGTGGGTAGGTGAGTATATGCCCCTTTTTTAATTTTAAATTTTTTGAAAAAAAATTTTTTTAAATTTATTTTTTTATTTTTAATTTATTTTATATATATATATATATATATATATATATTTTTTTTTTAATGCGTATAAGTGAAAAAAAAACATTTTTCCAGACAAATCTAATGACGCTGACAAAATCTGTTTAATCCAATTAGGGGACATTTTCAAGAAATTATTTAACAAGGATAAAATTTATAATACGAATTTTTTAATTAAAAAACCTTCGTAACTATCTTCCATTTCTTTATTTTATATTATAACAGAATGAAATATTTTTTCAAATCGAAGTATTAGAATGTACCTGGTTACCTGTAGTTCATGTAACTACAGGACAAAAACAACTTTAAAACTCATTTAGAGAACAAGACGGAAATAAAGGAAAAATAAAAGAAATAACCATCTGTTAAAGATGCTGGCACAATAGACATTAAACAAAAATAAAAACACATAGATTCAGTAAACCAACACAATATAATCCGTCTTCTAGAAGGTAATAAACCAACCGGAAAGAGTTTTAACTATAATTGTAATGCCGTTCCGTCAGCAATAAAACAAATATCATAAATGTGCAATATTAGAGAGGGCAATGGGACTTGCTCCTGACATAAATACTATATATACCATAGATTTAGTTTTAATTGTACCAGTCTAAAGATACTCGTGATAGGGTGAAACCGGTCCAGTCTCAAATAAACAAGTGGAATATAGTTGCAAAGCTTTTTTAATAATAAAAAAATCATAATAAAACGGAATTCCATCAAGAATTAACAGTTTCAAAATTAGAGTTAATATTGATCATATGTTCGTACAATTTAAAGTGGTCGGTACTAAATTTACCGGATTTATAATAATCTATTTTGAAAATATTTTTATTTAGTTGTTTCAAAAATCCAATAGATTTGTTGTACATATTCTGATCGAGAAATTTCGATTATCATATGTTCTGTTTTCATTTTAAGTTTATGCACAGTTTACTGGCAAATTTAAAGCGGTCGGTACTAAATTTACCAGATTTGTAATAATCTATTTTATTCATATTATTGTTTATTTCATTAATATGGAGTTGTTTCAAAAATCCAATCCATTTTTTGTACATATTCTGATCGAGAAATTTCGCTTCATGACCTTGTCTGAAATGCAACCCCTGGGTTACCTGCATATTCCAAATCAATGAACGTAGTGCAGAAAATAATGCACTCGGCCTTTGGTAGTAATGCAAATCCATTTTATGGAAATTGCATCGTAACATGGTTTTATAATGCAATTCGGAATATTTTCATACCGCTCCCGAACGGTCCCATAGAATAATGGGGTTATAAACTGGATACCTCCGGCAATCCGCGTCAGGTCGTAATGTTTCACGTTCTCGGGACATCTGACTGGGGATTGCAAATCCGGAGCTGTTTTCGATTATTCGGATTTTCAGATATCTTGAATGTTAAAATTCGGATTTTCGGATTAAATTAGATCTTTGGGAAAATAAGACTTCTTAAAAAAAATATATCGTAAGTAACCTATAAAAAAAAGTTATTTTACTCATATAGTAGAACATATTAAGAGGGTGCCCCATTAAAATTGAAAAAAAAGCCCCCTTAGAAATATCCTCACGTGCATACAATATAATATACTCAAATAATATATATTTAGTTTAAAACATACATTTTGACCGGTCAGTGGCTGAGTTGTCATCGCGTCTGGTTCCCACCCAGGCGTCATGAGTTCAACTCTTCGGACGGCTAAGTCCTCCATCACGACATAAGGAGATTTTCAAATATTGTCAGGTTATTCGTAACCCGGAACGTTAGTATTTCTTAAAAAAACAAAATATATAGATGCTATAATAATTCATACTATTTATTCAATTTTTAATTATTAATTATTATTATTGAGATTTAAAAACCTCATTTTAATATTTAATCATTGTAGAAAATAATATTAACATAACCTAAATGAAACATGAAAACGGAAAAAAACGACAGAAAATAAAAAAGATTTCAGTCGCATCTGGGACTCGAACCCAGGACCTGTGCCGATCCGAAGCAACCCCGCTTAGCCAATTTAGCTAATGAGACCAGTTCAATTTATGTCATCTTCATCGATATCATATCTCAAATTCAAGATTTGTCAATATTATTTTCCATTTTTATCCTATATTATTGGCAGCTATCTTTATAATGATTTCAAAGTTCCTAAGGAACACAATTTGCAAACTAATTATAAGTAGCAGATTAATATTCGATTTTTCATTTATTTGAGACATCTATCGACTTTTTATAAAAGTCTAAAGAATATATTCAATTTTTAAATACTTAAACTTATTTATCTTTGATTTAAGATTTTTCTTTTCCATTCTTAGTAATTTTTTTGGAAAAATAATTAACACAGTTCTTTCTATTCAATCTTGTACCTGTATGTAGATACATGATGTGAACATTTGGAGTTAGTAACCTAATTATTACAACTTTTATTTATCCATGTCTTAAAAATGTCTAAATATTAAGTATTTCATACATGTTAACCTGTCAGCATGTTGGACGCGTACATTTTATATGAAATTATTGCCATATGTAACCTTTTTTAAATTTCTGATCTGAATAGTAAGTCAGGATTTCTTAGTGAAAAATCCCATTTTTGATTCCACTCTGAATAAACCGTCTTTTTTAAAAAAAAATTTATTCCTTTGATTATTCGGATTGTAATCCCTAGATCATCTGACGGGTTAGTACCGACAGGACTGCTATGCATTAAATGACGATTACGAATAAATAATCTTAATGTATAAATCTAAAACATAAAATAAACCTTGAGAAAATCCAGTCCAGTGGGCCTCCCTAAACATAGTAGGGAGAAAGAATCCCAGAGGCTGTGCGACGAGAGGTTGTGCCTACTATGGACGGAGGCCGCCGAAGAAACGCGGGACAGGGACAGCTGAAGATGCCTTGTCGATGCGATGGGTATCTTAACCGAATAGGACAAGGGGAAGAAGATGTATTGATGTATCCATACATTTTTTTCAGATAATTTTTATAGTGACAAGCATAACAATGTCCATTTTATTTTGAATTTTTTTTATTGAATTTTTTTACAGTAACTCCACATAGGAGGCTGTGAGGGAAATAATTTCCGTCAAGGCCTATATTATCTTAGGGGATGCTGTGTGGAGTTAAATTGGGGTTTCCATCTCATCCAATTTGGGTTCCCAGAGGTAACAGGATGTCTTTATTTGAAAAAAAAACAGTTTTTTTATGTAGTATTCGGAAGTATCTGTCTAGACGGGATAGCTTATTTTTGTTTAGGCCTCATTGTTGACTATCCCTGTCCACATACCACGCTTCTAGCGTTGGAGGCAGTTCCCAAACAACAATTATTTTGTAGTCAGAAGGGCAAACGAAATTAATTGTCACCGTAATAACATTTCGGACCTTTAGTTCAAATATTAATAGATACTTGCCGAACTTATCTATGCCAGTGGTCGGCAAACCGCAGCTCGCGGGTCGGATGCGGCTCTTTGGCCCGTTGCGTACGACTCTCCCACAAATGACCACGTGCGGGTGCGCAGGTGCTGATATGAAAATATTGTAGAAAAACAAACGTAGACTTAGTTCACAGCACAGCTGGTCTACTTTGAAAGACCCGTAGAAGAAAGATTTATTAGTATTCCCGAGTCATATGATTAGTTGAAAAGCTACCGTTTACTAGTCTTTCCCTCTTGGTTCTATATATTCATGCGAATAATCTTTTTCAAGGATGAACCTCATGAAGAGTAAATTGGGAAGTCGTCTCATTGATGACAACCCGGAGTCATGTCTAAAATTAACAACAATAATATACCCAAACTTTCCAAGGAGATGCAAGGTAATTGTTCACATGAGTGTTTGCCAGTCATTGTCATGATTTAATTTGATGGATACTTACTTACAATTTAATATGTATTAATAAATAAGATCATTATTAAGTATGACATCATGTTTTATTCAGTGTACCTATAGTTTTATTAAGACAGAACTATAATTAAAGTTTATTATGTTAATAAACAGTGTACCTACCTATACAGTTTAAGTTTAAGAAATTTTATTCTCAATAGAAATCTCAATCGTTGTACTGTTGATATTTGGCTCTGTTGACTAATGAGTTTGTCGACCACTGGTCTAGGTCATGCGTCGCACGCCTCGCGGAGTTAGGACGGAGCTATTTGTGAACGGGCGCATACCGCAACGCGGAGACACGTCCGCACGACAGGAGGCTGCTAGGATAGAACGGATTATATTGGACGAAGCTGTTGGTGCACAACGGCGTATGAACGAAGGTAGTCGTGTTCAATATATACGCTCAAAGCAAGTAGACGGCCGATGCATCGCCGGCCTGGTTTGGGAATTATCGACTTACGAGCAGGTACTTGCCTACACGGGAGCACTTATCGGCAAATGAATTATTTTAGGCGGGACAGATTATTAATTATTAGTGTTTGACTAACAAAGTTTGATAATCTATCCATCAAGCAACGGATTGAACTATTAATTTATCAAGCGCTTTATGCAAAAGCATAGAAGGAAGAGTAATTCAATATTTAGAATTTAGACGCTGAATTTCGTTGAATACGTACCATGCATTTCTCAGATTTCCTTTGATTTCCCGTTTCTGCACTGAAGTACTTTAAAAATCTCGTGTGCATATTTTGCTGACTTTTTTGTTCCTGGTTTTTACCAACTTCGGTTTGTTGATTTTTTGGTATGTTGAGCAGTGTTGCTAGTAATATTGTTTTTTGTTTGTTTTGAGGAAATATGTTATAAAGATGGGATCATTCATGTGTTTGGTGTTTCATGGTAAGTTTTGCAATGGGGTTAATTTTGAGAGACTTTTTCACGTGCTTTGGCATTAGTTTTGGTCATTTAATTTTTTTTTGTGTAATTCGGTCTCATGTTTATTGAGTTAGTTTTAGGAAATTCGATTATCATACTTGTAGTAATAACTCTCCTTCTTTCTTCTACGTCATTCCTCTGTTACGAATGTCAGTGTCATTGACATTTTAATTTTGTATCTTCCGGGCGAATGTGTATTAATGTATAAAGGTCTATTCACATCTACCATCACCACGCAGTTCAGACAGTACAGTACAGTCACGATAACGTTAGTTGTCTACATTATCTACGAACACATTCATATTACAGCATACGTAAACGTAACGTATCCGCGCAAGTAGTTCGCTACGTTTGGTAACTTAATAGGGTGCCTGGGTTCATGGGGTGACTTTTGTCCAGGTCCTGGCTGCAGATGCGTCTGCCCACCAGCTGAGTAGTGTGCAGAATGTCGAAACAGCTGTCATAATAATAAAAAAAACTGAATTACTTGTGCAGAACTTAATAATAATACTATTATTATATTTTCATATTCCTTAAATTTTAAAAAATAAATAAATAAAGAGAGTTCTACCAATTAAACACAATAACAATTAATATATTATGCTTCCTTCAAAAGATTGGTATTCACTTTCTGGCGTCATTATTAATAAATTAATAAAAATACTTTGTAAACCAGTATTTTTTTAGTGTTCTGAATATTCCGATGAGGAAAGCTTTGCTTTCGGTTCATATTTGTATATTTAAAAAGTGGTGTTTACAAAGCATATTTATAAATTTATTAATGTATTAGACGATTTTATGAATCAATCACTTATAGAATTCTTCATATAAAGATAAACGCTTACATAATTTACAAGTCTTATAAATTAGGAAATCCCTCAATAATAATGAATTTATTATAACAATCGTATCTAACAGCCCCATTTTAAATAGTTTGTTTCCTTTCACCCCTCCCTCAAACTTTATCTCTCCCACCCACACCTAGTCACACCCCTACCCCCACTGTAACACCTAATACATATGTTATGCATTTTTAGCATTATTGTTGAGTTCATATTTATTTTGCCATGATGATGGAACGGTTATTCCGAAACTAGTCGGTATAAAAATAAATAAATTAAAGGTGGGTAAAACATAGTTTTATCGTTTCATTTAATTATAATGAATATATTACTTACTTGATTGCACATGTGGACTGCACTTGATCACTTTTTTAAGGATAGTGATTTAGTTACCACTTATCACCATTCTCGCTTCTAGCCACGTGTTACCTGATATTATGAACTGACATACATACCAAACTACACTATAACTTACAGGTTATAAAGAAAATTTTAAATTGTCGGTGTTTCGGAAGTCCCGCCTCTCCCGGAATGTTTTGACGCGGCACACTTGTGATTAAAACATTGTTTGTTAATATATGTAACGGACGGTCTGTGGCGAGCTCGTTCTCCACCGACCGCTCATACTTAAATGACTGAATAAAAACGTTAGAGCGGTACGGCTAGTGGGAGGGAGACAGACTTGTCAGGCATCCACACGGCACCGGCGGTCTGCGCTTGGTAGACCGCCATAAATAGCCTGCAAACGCCAATTTGCGGCAGTTAGCATTCGACCGCCATCCTGACAAGTACTTCTTTATCTCCACCGCCCGCTCTGACTTCTGAACCACCGTCAGTACCGTTCCTCCTTGCAAAAGGAACGGTAGGAGTGCTACCTCCCCTCCCAGTCTCGCTCCGTAGATTGGGATCAGTCGGCCTCTACAGTTCGCTTGTGTGCCAGATTACGTCTGGTACAGTCGGTGTAAAACTGAGTTGAAGCTTATTTCATATGTAATTTTTTTTTTACGTTTTCGTAGAAAGCAATTACTTTGTGGTTTGACATATTTATTAAGTAACACAAGGTAAAATTAAAACCTAAACAAAAATACATAGAGTGTGCATATATATAGGGGAGATATACAAAATATAATGAGAGGGAGATAAAATATAAAACGAAACAATGGAATAGTGGGACAGATATAGGCTTACATGTAATAGAATGGGACAACACATAAAAAAAGAAAACTTATTATATTGTGTATATCTCACCTATATATATGCACACCCTATGTATTGCTGTTAAGTTTTGAATTTTACCTTGATGAAGCATGGGATAAGCGACACCGGTTGGTGATGTATTTATAATGAATTAGTGGTTCAAAACAATGTGTATGTTATATTTAATAATTTATCTAAAACAATTGAAAAAATCAATAATATATATTTCATTGATTTCATATTAACATACTTTAGTATATTGTTTATCCTGATAAGGGGAAGCTTTGCTTCTAAAATACGTAGATATTTACATATTAAAAACAGTGGTATAAACAAAGTTCATCTTATTAATTACATAAATTATTGAATCCATATAACTTAATTCATTTAAGTGGAAAACTCATAACTGAAAGCCAATAAATGAATTAATAATTAGTATTTCTCTTTGAAAGCAGGAAACCATAATCAAAACAAACTCGTCAACATAAAAAAAAGCCGTATTTCCATTTTCAGTACGCTCAAAAAATTCAGCTTCGAATTGGTTATATTGCGCTGTTGAAATGCCTGAATGTTTTCCATTCACAGGTGAACGCACACGAGAGGTGGAAAGGGGGTGGGGTGTAGGGGGGCGCAAATTAATAGGTAAATTGTCGATACGTGCGATATATCATTTGTGTGCGGAATAAACAAATTATTTGGAGCACTCTGTCTTTCCAAACGAACAGACATTGAATAAAATTTTCATCAATTATTTATAAACTACCTACCTACTATTTATTGATTTTATTTTATTTTCGATTGACTGGTTGAAGATATTTGTGGAAATATTCTCCCAGAGCTTTGTGAAAAAACCTGTCGTTTTATTTTAAGAGAATTTTTTGTATCATTGACAACAACAGCAAAAATATACAGATCTTCTAAATATTTTTTATTATACCCGCTATTATTTGGCCTTCAACGTAATAGAAAAGTACAATTTAATAGCAGCCCTCAAAATAATACTTAAATAAATAAAATAGAAATTAATTTTAAAAAAATCACTTGAAAGGAACCCCTGTGGTCGTAGAAGGCAGGTAGAGTTATTTTGAATATTAATATATTAAAAAACCAATACACAAGATGTCGTGTGCTGTTGCACTCCAAATATATGTATATATATATTTTTTTTCTTTAAAAAGAAAGACAAATATTCCCTGGTTACGAATAACCTGACAATATTTGAAAATCTCCTACTATCATCACAGTAAGCGGAAGATGTTGCTTGTGTCGTAATGGAGGACTTAGCCAGCCGAGGAATCGAACTAACGACGACTGGGTGAAACCCAAACGCGATGCCAGATCAGCAAACGCCGATTCTGAATACATAACTTTTATTGTAAATAATTATACGCAAAATTTAAAAATCGTTATTTAAAGTATCTCATCGAAACACCTTGTTATATTAGTACAATTGAATTTGGAACATCTGACGTCACGTGCGCATTCTTTTTTTTTGGATTAGTATGGAAATTTTTATTTTTCTATTTTGTTTTGTATTTTAAAAATGTATTTTTTGACTTTTGCCGCAATTTTAAGTCAATTTGCGTGACTTAAAACTCTATAATTGTTGTTCAATACAAACAAAAAAAACCTATTATTGATGAAAGAAATTAGAGTATAATTTCCTAATTATCTAACGCAAATAGTTTCTTTCAGCTAGCTAAGCCTTCAATGTATTAATATACCTTTTAATTTAATACAATTTTTATGTTCAATTTCCATTTAGGTTGTTTATATTTATCACATTGTTTACATTATTTTTTGATGTATTAATTTTACATGTATAATTTTATTTAACCTTATCTATGTGCATATAAATATTTGATGGCTTTATCAATTGTTTCTTAGATACTAAATGAATAAATAATTAATTTCATATTTTATTTTTCCACTTCAATGTCAGTATCAAGTTTTTTTTTTCCATTATAACATTTACAAATAATTTCATATTTTAGTAAAAAATATTGTTTGCGGAAACTTCATTGGTTAATGGAACTAAGTAATCACTTAATATGTCAAAATTGTTATAAAACTGTATATTTTCCCAAATAAAATAATATAAAAACTGGTCGCTAGGGTGGAGGCCCGTTAAATGAAATATATATTATGAAAGAAAAATTCTCAATCTTCCATATTCATTATTTGTTAAATTTGTCTAAATAAGAATTTTGAAATTCAGGCGAATTGTGACCCTTCTACACGACTAGTTTGCTCGATACTGACTAAAGCCATCGCGTCGAAATGTTCTACCATTCGATCGTCCCTTCATAAAGTAAAGTTTATCAACTTTAAGTAACTAGAGGAAATAACGATCGGATGGTCGAACGTTTTGACGAGGTGGCTTTATTGAGTACTGGGTAAACCAGCCGCAAGGAAGGTCCATTAGTACTATGTAGAAACAAAAAATCTTCTTTAAAAAATAGTAACCGTACAATTCGGTGATAATTCTACACTTTTCAAAAGTGATGTAAAGTAATGAACGACTAGTTTTTTTTATCCATTCTTTTAAATACTTCATATGAATTTTTAAAAGTGTGCTAATAAATCACTGTGCCGAATAGTCATGTATCCAAAAAAGAACGTGAGTTTTCAGTGGCATATTAAATATCTCGAAATTCTTACACATTTTTGACGTGCAACATTATAATACGGGACTTAGTGAAAGTTTGTCAGAATGTCATAAAACGTTTATGCATTCTGTTTCATTTCCTATCTGTCTTCAGACGTAAGTGGAATGCCTCCCGGAGCGAATACCTGCGATTATCCGTAGCACTGCTACCAACAATGTGGGGTTATGAATACATTATGAAAGCCAACGGTAGCAACGGTTAGGGTAGGGGGAAGAGGTTGGGGGGGGGGGGGTGCGACGCCGAGTCTGTAGACCGGCAGAGGTGGGATATCTTTTAAGAACAGGATGGTTTTGTGTCCTGCAGAAATGTGCCAGAATTACCATGCGTCTTGCGATCGCGACGCGCTTTGAAGCGATTTAAAGCGAAGAGATGCGAAGTGACAACACTGTCCTACGTCCCCACGCACCGCCCGCTCCCGCTTCTCCAATCGCCGCCATTTATCAGAAACTCTTAGATGAATGCAAAATTTAAAAATTTTAACTAACTAACTAACTAACCATCACGCCGTTTCCCCGCAGGGGTAGGCAGAGAGGACGGACCGCCAAACAACTCGATTTTGGCATACACTTCTTGCTTCATTCACTTTCATACAACGTCTCATACATTCTCTTCTGTTATTCCGACTTCTGACATGGCCCGACTCAAGTATTTGATTCACTTGATCGTGCCACGTCTTTCTTGAACGTCCCCGGCTTCTTACATTCACATTCGCGTCATATATTCTCCTCACACTCCTTTCTTCATTCATTCGCTCTACATGCCCAAACCATCTTAGCGTCCCTTTCTTAATCTTGCTCACTACGCTTACATCAGCCTTGCATTCTTTACGAATCTCAACATTTTTCACTCGATCATACATGGTTTTACCACACATTCGTCTCAGAGATCTCATTTCTACAGCATTCAGTCTACTTTCATCCTTCCTCTGCCAGTTCCATGCCTCACTGCCATACATCAAGGTTGGTATCAGCGCTCCATTGTGGACTGCTAGCTTCGCTTCTTTGGACAACTTTTTGTTTGCGCCAACCGCGTTCAGTCCTCCGTTAATGGAGTTTCCTGCATTCACCCTTCTTTCAATATCGTACATACTTCCCAAATACACAAACTCATCGACCTGCTCCAAGTATTCATCATTCACAACTATATTGCACACTGTTTTCGTACTCTCTCTTTCAAACACCATGACTTTAGATTTACTTACATTCATCATTAGCTCATTCTTCATACATACTTCGTTCATCCTAGATACGAGGAACTGTAGATCTTCTATACTATTAGCAATCAGCACCGCATCATCAGCATACAACAGGCAACAAACTTGCAGACTACTCATTTTTGCGCCCAAGCCCACCTCTTTCAATTCTTGCATACAATTATCCATGTATAGATTGAATAACCACGGTGACATTACGCAGCCTTGCTTAACACCTTTTGTGATGTCAAACCACCCCGTAAAATCACCGTTTGCCCTAACACATGCAACGCTTCCCTCGTATAGAGATGCGATTGCCTGTATAAGATTTGTATTCACTCCATACTTGGACAACACCTTCCATAACTTTTTTCTGTCAACTCGGTCGTATGCTTTTTGTAGATCTACAAAAGCACAGAAAAGTTTCTGGTTTTTTGCCAGAAACTTCTCTGTGAGCATACGCAGCGAGAAAATCTGATCCATGCACCCCCTTCCACTCATAAATGCACCTTGCACATCCCATATTTTATCCTTTGTTTTCATTTGTACCCTTTCAATCAATATCCTACCATACAGCTTTCCAACTGAACTTAGCAGGCTAATAGCCCTGTGATTTCCACATTCCATGCGTGACCCTTTACCTTTGTATAGAGGCATGATCACAGCCCTTCTCCAATCTAATGGGGTGTAACCCTCCTCTAAACACTGGTTAAAAAGTTTGCATAACCATGTGAGAATTATACGGCTATCTCCTTTAAAGTATTCAGCAGCAATATTATCGAAACCAACAGTCTTACCATTCTTCATACATTTAATTAATCTTTTAATTTCATCCATGCTGATTTTGGGAACATTCACGCCATCGTCATTCATACCTGACTCGCCACTGGAATCACTATCACTCGGGTTGCTTTCGAAGACCTCTTCAAAGTATTTCATCCATCTTTAAAATATTAAAAAATTCTAAAAATATTTAAAAATCCATCTTTAAAATATTTAAAAAATCCATATTTAAAAATTGTACAAAAATATATATCTCAAAGTAGTGGAAGTAATATATTTTTTGCATTCATAATATTTTATTAGTTTTAATAAAGGAAACTCGGTCAAACTCGTTACTTGGGATCAACACTGTACGTGTCTGCACTGCACGGTACCGGTAGATCTTTATTTCAAACATTAATTAGCCTACGATACGTAGGTGTACATAAACATACATTGGTATTTGTTTTTGTGTCCTACGGAGGTAGAATAACCTGACTTTTGTTTTTATCTTTGAAGTCTTCAGGTAATGCGTCAGATATTTCAGGATTTTTATTCATCTTTTTTCTATCTCCGTATGCATTTTATAATTTAATTAATTATATACATTTATGCTTCTCCGTGTCTAGTAGGGTAGTAGTTGTAGTTCACAGGTTTTAGAACTCAGATAGATAATACTATAAGTGTAGAATTATGTATCAGATTTAAAAAAAAAAAGTTCTCAGAACGCCGTAGATAACCTAACAAACGTAGAAAAAATATTTAGTACAGCTGTTAATTAAATCCAAAATAATGACTGTGTTACCGCTTCGTTGGCTCGTGTTAACTATTCTGAAGTATGGACGCGTGTCATAAGTTAACAACGCCAGGTTTACCCTTTGTATGGAGGAATGGTGCACCCTATGACTGATTCTGACACCACTATCACAAGCTTTCAGTAATAAGGAACCACGTAAAAAAACAGAAACCCTAACCATTAAAATCTCTATTGATTCAAATAAATTTCTTAACCTTTTCAGGTGAGCATTTATTTTGCTCGTTTTTCGTAGCGTTATTTTATTTGCGTCTTTTAAGATCTCGCTGTATCATTTCACAGTTTGTAATGCTTACACCTTATATCCGGCCAACTTAAATATTTTCATATTGCAAATCAAACCTATTTTTGTTCTTTGAAATGTAAGGAAAAGTTTTACGTGCGAGCGCTGGCAGAAGAAATGTATTTTCTTTGACAATGTAACGTGACGGAGATGGATTTTCCGTGTTGGATCGTTTTATTTAACGGAGAAGTGAGATCTTCCGTGCTCCGAATTTCTTGATCATTCAATCAAGTCGGAGTTTTTAAATAATAAAACAGTTAGTATCCTAGACGATGAGCTTTAGAGCTTTGAATTTGTATTTGTAAAAGGATGGTGTATGTATTTGATACATTTTATCTGTGACTTTCGGAACAAAGTGCCCGTGAGATTGCCAGCTATTGGAAAGTGCCTTTTTTCTTTACATTATTTTAGAAATTCCGTCTTTTATATCCATGTCGGAGATGAATAATTACAATTTATGAATATAATAATAATAACGTAGTATTTATATAGCGCAGTTTTGCGTTATTTCACTTCAAGTGTGCTTTACTATAATAAACTTTAAAATAATGATATCTAACTCCATTCAGTGGTATTCTTACAGTGCTCCTTTTATACTCTATTTATACATTGACACATTATACAAATTCTTACTTATTCCTATAGTACTCCTAAGGAACATATTTATCTAATAAAAATAGAAAATATTATAGACTATATAGAAAGCGATACACAAAGAGCACAGTAAAAGTTAAAAGTCACAGTAAAAGTTTTTTTTATATGAATAGCCCACAATCGTCCCAACTGCTCCCAACCGTCTAGAGCCTTTCTTTGTTTAGAAATAGATTATTACTAGTCGTTATAAGGCATTTCTTTCGCTGTAAAATCAATATGGCACCCAAACGACGAGCAAGAATTAGTAACTTCATAACTTTATTAAAAAAAAAATCCAGAGCAAGGCCGGGTCACACATCATCTAGTCTATTATAAAATTAGAAATAAAATATTTGCTCTTCGGATGGTAGTAAATCAGCCACCACGGAGGTTGGCATTATATTTCAATAAGTTCGAAATGAATAAAAAAAATCTATCCCGAATTCTCATAAAATCAGGACAATGTAATGCCATTCTACTGTGAGCGGGAACATTAGTGTGTTGACATATCAGTGGCGTGCACCGATATCGCACGTGAAAAGGGTCGACTGCCCCACTGGAGAGCGGAGATACCTTTGACCTGTAACAACGCAGGGTCGGAATATTGTTTAGCGAAATTAAAATTAATTCATGCAGTAAAAGTACACTATTTTATACATTGGAGTTATCAATGCATGCCCTATGAGCATGGATATTATTGGGACTAGAATAGGCGCAGGGCCGAACTTACCAGTTTTGCGTCCGATACACAAAGTATAGGTAAATAAAAACCCATTTACAAGCCATTCATATTTTTTAGTTAGCCAATCATTGAAACTGAAATTAAACAATTATCAGAACAATAATCAGAATGATATCGTAGGAATCTTTAATTAACAATGCTATCTAATGTGGAACAATTCCAACTTGCGGCCTACATTAATTGCGTCCTCCGTCCGTTAATGGCTTCCGTGGTTGAGTGGTTACGATCCTCAGCTACGAATCCGGAGGTCACGAATTTTTTTTGATTAATTTGTGTCTTTTCATAATTTATTAATTAAAAATAATATTTAGTATATTTGCGGCACGTTCCAGAGTGGTAGATACTTTCAATATCGCCCCGGTGAAAGACCACCATTCAGAATTGAAACGTGGTTTGAAATAGCTTTAGCCGTGTTTGGTGACCAGATCTGAATTAGTCAGGTACTCCTCCAACTTCCTCTGGCCCATATCTTACCCCTCCCCACAACCTTCAGCCTCACAACACTCCCCAATCGGGGATGCCATAGTCTCACTCGCTCTAGACGGTTGCGAGCAGTTGGTACTCTTGTGCGGTAGTCACATTAACACATCAACAACACTACTGTAAAAACGTTTCAACGCATTTAAATTAATTTAGTCACTTTATTTAAAAAAAAATTAAATTTCCATATATATTCCATCATTAAACTCAAAATTTAACGTTTTTGACATACTTTTGCAGAAATCACGGTTTTTAGATTTTAAAAGCTACCTTTGTTTCCGAGCGAAAGTTCAGTCAGATTCAGTTCAATCAGTCAGTGACATGCATTTCTCTATAAACAAAGGCAGGCTGTGCGTAGTTTTTCAAGTTATTTTTGCATTGAACATTAAAAAATGCAATTTCATTATCAGCTTGTGCTAATTACATTGGCGAATTAAATAAATGACTTTAGAAGTTCCTTACAAAATTCATCGAAAAAATAGATTTTGATCGAAAATTCGTAGTAATATATTTTTATGATCCGTTTTTCTGGTAGGCAGAGCTTTTCAGTCTTTATGTACTGCACGCCACTGCTTTCAGCATAGTCCTGGCAAAAGATTACCATTCAGAATCAAAATATTACTTGAAACACTTTAGTTGTAGCATATACGAGTAGCCTGACCTTCTTAATTGAGTTGTTCGATCTTTGGTTCTGTAACAAGTTCAAAATTTGACGAGAGAAATCAAAAAATATAAAATTTGAGTTTTTCAACGTATACCTGTGAGTTTTTCAACGTATACCTGTAATTAAATACATACTATTGCTATTTGAACCTTGTTCCAGAGTGGAAGTTATTGTAGACAAAGCTCTGTTGAGAAATCAGCATCCCCAAAAATTGAAGACCTCCCGGAAGACGGGACTATATAATAAAATATGTCAAATGTTTTTTTTTTGTTGAAAGTTTTTTTGTTGTAGTATTACGCAGGTACTGGAGATTTTGTATTTTATTTTGGCAAAATTGCTAAGATTGCGAACCCTCACAAGGTTTAACTGTCATCTCTGGCTGTTAAAACTCTAAAGAAAGGGAAAAACGGATATCTGATATATAAAACTGGATGGATAGTGTGGATAACTGGGATAATGTGATCGTCTGTGATACCGTTCTTTTGACTCTCTTGAACAAAATTAATTTTTCATATATGCCCTTTTTCTGGGAAGGTTTTCAATTATTGAAACGCTGCTGAAAATGGCTTTTAATGTGTTTAAAAATCAGATTTGTTTGACCTACCTTATCCGTTTCTCACATTCCTCTCTTACATCCGAAATCTTCAAAATCGAAGATTTCAGTATCCCACCTTTTTGAAACTTTTTAAAATTTGGCATAGATAGTTCCGGGACGATTATTAGGCTTCCCGTCCTTTAAAAATTCTGCCAATAGCTCGGGACTGTTGTTTGGCAAACTCTCGCTGAGTATCGCTTTAAAAATCCTCGATTCAGTCCTGGAAAAAGGGGCGTATTTTGGATGGCCTGATAGAGTTGTCAAAATGTACTGGCTCCAGACAGGGATACAATGTTTAAATATCTCTGAGGTATTTTCGGCTTCAGTGATAATTGTTACAATGAAGCTCACGATGTAGTGAGCAGCTTCCCGCTATCTCTTGATGGGAGATCTGCAAATGGAGGATGAAAGATTGCCGAGATAATCTATTCACAAAGTAAACTCGAAATCGTTAAAGCGTTGGACCGATATGCATTTTGAGAGTTAATCAGGAACACATTAAGTCTCACGTTCAATTAATTTGGATCATCGACCATGTGACACTTCGATGTTTTGGATGATCAAAATTAAAAAAAAAATAGTCCATGAAAATTTATTACTATTGTTAATTTTTTTCATGAATATTTAGATTATCTATGCGCTTAATAGGTAAATGATGGTTTTTTGCTCTAAACAAGTTGCTTTACTTTTGCAAAGTAAAACCTTTTGGATTGTGTCAAAAAGATTGAAAACTTTGGGATTTTTTATTGTTTTGCTTAAGTCAGAAATCCAAAAAACTTGTTGAATTACAATTTAGTTTTCAGTCCAGCGAACTACGGCAAATACCAACTGTAACAAAACTTCTTTATTTTTAAAGAGGGGGATTATTTATTATTTTAAAATATTGATAATATCATTGCGCGATACGATAAACATAATATTTTTTACAATAAAAATATTAATTACGTATTTTTAAAATTTACACAGGTTTTCATCAAACTCTAAACAGAAATTTGATCTTTTTCTGATCGTCCTACGCATGTTTTACAAAATATTTTAAAATGTACGTACGTACCAAAATGTATGACAATAAAAAGAATTTGATAACCAGTTCAGACAATTTTAAACGTTTTACCTAAAATTTCAGAACGTATTTCATATAGATTTTTAAAGTTTACAGTATAAAGATTTTTGTCATTTGAAATCTTACACATTTACCTAACTACTCGTATAAATTTTACGCATAGAGCATTCAAAGAATTTCTTGCATTTAGAAACGTGTGTAATTTGGGTGCTGATGGTTAAAAAAGTAATTTTCTTGAATCCATAGTATTAGGGAAAACAGGGGCCTTAGTCTGTATCTTTTGAGTGGACTAACGCAAGTTATATCGGATAATAAACAATACATTTTGATAGTTTTCATAAACGCATTGTCGTCTCTTGCGTTCGCGTTACGGATTTGTCTCTTAACGTAAACGCAAAATTTAGCTAGTTAGCGCGATACGGACTACTGTCAAAATGTGTTGTTTTTGGCTGATTAACTTGCGTTAGCTGATCCAAAAGGCATGGACTAAGGCCCCAGGTCAGAAACGATTTACAAAATATTATTTAAAAAGAATCCCACAGTGTGTGGGACAATGTCTCGGATACGAAACTTAATATACTTATTTCGGAAATTGGCGATGGCACATCAATCTATATATATATGAATGAATATTTGTCTGTCTGTCCTCGATATTCTCGAAAATTACTCTACCGATTTTGCTAAAACTAGCACAGTTTATTCTCATTAGTGACGGGAAGATTTATAGAGTAGTTAGAATGAAATCCAATATATAAAACTGTTGATATAACGTTTCAAAATTATTATGAAAAACACAGAACCCGCCATGTTGTATCGAGGCTAGCCCATATATATACCACTCTGGTTAGCCACAGATTACATATTCAAAAGAAGATGGTTTGTTTAGGTAGAATATATTAAAAATAGAAAACACAAGTAGGTACCTACTACCTTTTCACCGCGTTCAAATTTACCGAAAATTACACTCGTACGCGGTACCCACTTTGAAACTCAAAACCTACCACTTTAAACAGCTATAAATCTCTTATTTCTTGACAGATTCATGATTTGCTTATCTTAAAAGCTTTATTAACTCTCTTGAAGTTTGTTGAAACACATAAATAAACAATAAAGCACAGGATACAGATATAATATTATAAACAGTGAGTCATCACAAGAAATCAACAAGAACTGTCACCATATTCATGCACACTGCTATATTGTTTATAGTAGTTACTTACCCGGTCTGATGGGATTTGGACCACTGCGGCGATATCATCAAAACACAATTATTTTTAATATTATATCTACTAACAAATAAAGTTTTAATAAAAAGTTAACACGAGTAGAAATATTTATAAGTTTTGTTTTTCGTGGTAGTTTCTAAAACATGGCCACACACACAATGTCACATCATACTCTGGGCATTTATACTGGTGTAAGCGACCATTGTCGTTACAAGACTGTAAACATGTAGGGTGCTGGTCAAGTCACTTTCTATGCTTCTGGGGGTACGGGGCCGACTCTCCTTGAGGCAGGTTCAGGAATCCTTCAGGTGGGAGGCAGGAGAAGTGAAAGACTTTCTTACAAGATGTGACTGGGTACGAGTCACGATTGCTCGTCCGAGTGTGACTCCTGCGGTGGTGGATATGTGCCTTGATGGGATCACGGCGTTGGAGGGCAGGAGGCGAAGGGCACTCGACTGCACTCGAACGGTGGGCGTTGGGGTTCGGCGGTTCCTGCCGAGTTTTCTCGCAGCGTCTCAGGCTGGGGATGCAAGTGGCCTGCTTGCTTTGTAGGAGACGGGAGTCTCGACTACGACCACTGGCCGGACGGTCTCTACTCACTCGTCTCTGTCCACTACTGACTTTGCTTCGGCCAAAGTCCCCCTTTTTAATCACATCCGAACTATTCTTCGGGTTCCTTCGTAAACTACGAACTGTGGCTCGGTGGCTTTTAATTAGTTCGCTGTTAATCCCCGTAACTGCCTTTTTCTGGCGACTGCGAAATTCCCGGGATTTAAAGCCGGGCGTTTGTAAATTACCCTCAGGTAAACAGACCTCGGGTACCGTATTATGGATTAGAATAAATCGGTGTTTCCCGCACTTATGGCTTGTATCAACATAATGTCGCAAAATTAGAATCCTAAGAATCATGATAATTACGATCAAACGATCACGTCGGTTACAACTGGGACATTTTCCTTTTTTTAGAAATGGCGCATACTCGGCAGGCTCTGTGAAGTGTTTGAGAATTATTTCCCTTTATTGGGTAGGGCATATGTTTTGCTAATGCCTTAGCAGTTAGTCTCAGAGGTAAATCGTGTGAAGATCGAGAATGAGGCTCAGATTGGGAAGTTGTATGATATTTTTGCAACAATTGTCGTATTACGGCTAATTGAAAATCTGCTAAACTAACATTTTTATTTGTAATTTATTTAAAAGCTATATGAGAGTTCAATAAATATAGATCAATAATATGGAAGGCCACTTTTTTATACCACTTAATTGTTTTTCGCAGGCAATTAATACTACTTAACATCAAGTCCACTTTGTCAACAGAACCCATACACTTATTATAGTCTAGAACGCACTTGGGTTTCATAATTGGTTGACGAGTTTTCCAATCAACTTTTCCCGTCATGTCCATGGAGTCGTCATGTAAGGTTGTTAGCATGTGAACTTCTCTTTTATCGCACCACTTTAAAGCCAACAGAGGTCCACGATGTTGTGCTTTCATTTCACCCTTTTTGAGTTTATTAAATTTCGCCATGCCTTTTCGTGTCTTCCGCACCGTACCACATGCATTGGTTTTGTTCGTATGGAGAAAATCATATAGTTGAGGGCTACTGTACCAATTATCAATAAAAAGATTATGTCCTTTATTTAAATAATCTTGAAGTAGTGTCGTTACTACAGCCCCCGAAACCCCGAGACATTCAGAGTCAGTTATGTCAGTCCCTTCGCCACAATAATTAATGAAGTCTAATATAAAACCCGTCTTCACGTCACACAATACAAACATTTTAATTCCAAACCGGTGACGTTTGGATGGTATATATTGTTTGAAAATTAAACGCCCTTTGAAAACAATTATGCTCTCATCGATGCATAAATTTTCATAAGGCATCAAAGTTTTTTTGAACAATTTTCGGGTATGGTCAATTAGGATTTTAATTTTGTAAAGTCGGTCACCAGGAATTTGTGTGTCGGGGTTTGAGAAGTGTAACATTCGCAATATAATTTCGTAACGATCCCTAGACATGGTTTTTCCGAAAATTGTACTAGCGAGCAATGGGTCAGTGGACCAGTGTTCTTCGATAGTAAGATGTCGGTTTCTCGTCATTAACATTAACAGTGCAAAAAAAATGTACATTTCTTCGACAGATGTGTCAACCCATTTACGAAGTCTGGATTTTTGGGAAGGTTCTTGTTTTGATATGGTGGCTATATAATATCGATTAGTTTCGATCACCATTTTTGTCACTATTTATTTGTTCAAGAAGTATTCAAAAAAGTCAATTTCCGATGAATTACCAGAAAATAAAGTAGATGGATCAAAACCTGACACAAAATAATCAAATTCATGAACTATTGGAATAAATGGACCGAAGGTCTAAGAAGAAAAGCAGTCTGCATTTACGGTATAGTCTAAGTTAGGTGTACGAGAGTCATGATCTTGGCTTGTCCCGGGGGCGTTTATTTCACTGTCACTAACTTCTTCAGTAATTGGTATATCTTGATCATCTTCACTTATTTCTAAATCAGAGTCAATGTCTAAAAATGTTTCATAAATTTCGTCTTCCGTAAGACTGGGGTTTGCCATTTTTAAGGAAGTTCAATTTTGATATATTAACGGTAAGCCCATAAATATAGACAGATATATTACAACTTAATTTGTCCATACAATTTAGAAATAAAATCACAAAAGAAAGTCAATCAAAAAGTCTTGAGTAAAATAACTATTTTTAAAACACTTCACGTCACTTAAGTTCACAAACAAACTAATGTACCACAGAAAAATAAATTACTTAAAAAGATTCGCAAAATAGAAATCGGTCAATATTTTACATCGACGCATAAGTCCATCAAAGCAGATTGGATCACATAACAAATACTATGGATGACACAACGGTTCAGCGGCGCGACATTCAAATGACTGAATGAAGATTTAACGTATTTACGTAGTATACAGCCGCTAAAGTCAAACGCATGATATGATGCGCGTAGCGCTGGGGGCACAAATTATTTTCGCATGAAATCATGCGCGTAGCGGCGAAAAAGTTAAGAACATTATTATTTAGGTATGTTTTGAAAAAAAATAAATGTTTGGAATGAAATAGAATTTCCAAATTAATATTTCTTTGTTTAGAGATAGTAATAGTCGTCATAAGGCATTACAATTATAGCAAATCAGCTAGTTTACATATATGATTCTGAAGAAGAGCGTTTGTGGTTGGGTGGAGGGGTTTGTTTTTTATACAAATCTACAATGTTATTCCGAGGTTGATGATATTTTGAAAATTTTTGACCTTCAAAATAAGACGAAAATTACTGGATAGGGACAAACACATTACAACCTCAAAACTTTACTCTTAAACCATTCATAGCACCGGGCAACGCCGGGTACGTCGTAAATTTGGTAAATTTTCAAAGGTGCGCATTGAAAACTGTTTTTGTCATTGTTTATTGTTTTTTTAAAGACTTTAAAATTTACCACATTTAAATAAAATAAAATTTCTTCAAACGATTAGTTTTCACTTTGTGGCGTCATTATTAATAAATTAAATAAATAATATACTTTGTATTCACCACTTTATTAATATAAAGATATCGACATGTTTCAAAAGCGATGCTTTCTTCATCAGGAGTAATACATGTGTTTTATTTTTTAATAATTTTAATTTATTGATTGACCCACCAAAACACCTATCGTAAGTCCCACACAGAATCACGACGAATCTAAATGCAAAAAAAAATTCAATCTGAAGCAATATTGCTTACATTATAGAGTACACTATAGATTTTACCTTCGCAGAATTTATTGGAGTTAATACAATCTGTAAAATACTCGATCCGTTTCTACGATAAAAACAACGTAGGCATTGTTGATTAAGCCTTTTAAAAACAATATTTATGAAGGATCGAAAAAGGTTTGAGATTTGAGATAGTAAAACTTCCCCTGACAAAATATTCAACATTGCGCGGAAGCTACTCCTACCGGAGATGGGGAAATTGAATACGTTTATGAATTCTGCGTAAACTCATGTAAATTTATCTTTTGCTGACCGGCATCTGCTGTGACTTTCGCGTCAAGGGGGACTGATCGATTGAAGCCAAGGAAACAAATAAAGCTTTGGAAGATAGTAATATCATATTTTACAGATATTTAAAGATGAAAATATCTTTACAAACAGTCTTGGTCATATATGGCTATCAAAGCGGCAGGGCTAATGAAAGTTATACGTTTGGTGTGTAGGTAGAAACAAAGGCGGGGGGTTCCTATGTGTAGATACGATTTGCAATAGTATGGGTGAACGACGCTTTCGTGCGCGTTTATCTCTATCTCCCTTGTTTCTAAAGTCTATGGTTGCCGCAAAAAAAATGCAGAAAGTTGACTGATCAGTGATAGTAGAGATCATGAATATTCAAGGTAATTAATTATTCAAGGAAAGCGTTAGGATATTGCAATCAAAATCGATTATGAGGTAGGTAATTTTTATCTAAATTGGGTTCAATGGCGGCAATATATATTTTTTATTTCTTTATTTGTTTTTTTTTTTCTTTTTTTTTTTTTAATATTCGTGACATGATGGGGTCATTGGGGTTCAGTAGAAACAGGTAACTTCTTCGAGTGCCAAGTATTTTATTAATTCACAATGTAAAATATATTCTTAACTGGTAGGTATTGTGGGTGTCACTTAATTACACGAACTGTTTTTACGGGTAATCTGCACACGGTCTAGTGGGGAGATTACCAGTCGTCTCGATGTTCAGGTGGTACTTCCGGTAGGGGGAGGTTTTGGTGCTGGGCGGACACGCGTTTCGGCTTTCACTTGACGACCGGTTTCAGACGGTTCAAGAGGATGATCAGCAGGATGCCAGAGGCGCTCGACTGCTGTCCGGTGGTGATTCCTGCGGTGGTGGATATGTGCCTTGATGGGATCACGGCGTTGGAGGGCAGGAGGCGAAGAGCACTCGACTGCACTCGAACGGTGGGCGTTGGGGTTCGGCGGTTCCTGCCGAGTTTTCCCGCAGCGTCTCAGGCTGGGGATGCAAGCGGCCTGCTTGCTTTGTAGGAGACGGGAGTCTCGACTACGACCACTAGCCGGACGGTCTCTACTGACTCGTCTCTGTCCACTACTGACTTTGCTTCGGCCAAAGTCCCCCTTTTTAATCCCATCCGAACTATTCTTCGGGTTCCTTCGCGAACTACGAACTGTGGCTCGGTGGCTTTTAATTAGTTCGCTGTTAATCCCTTTAACTGCCTTTTTCTGGCGACTGCGAAATTCCCGGGATTTAAAGCCGGGCGTTTGTAAATTACCCTCAGGTAGACGGACCTCGGGTACCGTATTAGGGATTAGCATAAATCGGTGTTTCCCGCACTTATGGCTTGTATCAATCCACCCCGGTTTCTTGCGGTGAAACAGCGCTGCTTTTAATTTCCACCCCGGCTTCTTGATGTCTTTATAGAGTTCCTCGCTGGAACTTGGTGTTGTGTACTGTCGTATTTCCAATTTCTCTGATTTGCAGGATTCGATCGGCAATATCTCCGTCTGCTGTTTGTCGCTGGTTTCCATTATGATGCTGCTAGGTATTATTGTTTGCGGTACATCAGCCATTTTCACTTCTGCCGAGTGTACTATTTGGTATACCTCGGTAGGTCTCACTTCCATAGGGGACGCATCTTCTGCGTACTTGTTTTCAATGACGTCATGGGCCGGCGTCGCTACAGGCGAAGTTGATTGAGGCTCTATTTCTGATAATTCACTTTGGATAGGTGAATCTAACTCCGGTGAAGCGCCAACATTAGGAAATATGGCAGATTCCTCGTTATTGGCTGTCTCCGCCGCCGTGTTTATCTCCAGTTGACAAGGCGGTGAGGCAGTTTCTTCTTCGATGATTTGTGGTGTTGCCTCTGCGGTATGCAGAAATTTTTCTAACGGAAAATTGCACCACCAAT
This sequence comes from Halesus radiatus, assembly GCA_022606495.2. NCBI lineage: Eukaryota > Metazoa > Arthropoda > Insecta > Trichoptera > Limnephilidae > Halesus > Halesus radiatus. The sequence continues at coordinate 67,012 of JAHDVE020004526.1, forward strand.
TAACTATCTCCCGGAACCTTTCCAATCAAGTGGTCCTTTGCTTTCGATTATTTGACCCCACGCCATAGAAAATGCTAAATTCACGCCACGAAATTGACTTATCGCTATGTCACACTTCTCGCCTTCTGGAACTTTCCATGTTTCGAAATATATCTCGCACTTATTTGAAAATATTTTCCAATCGTCAATATCTTGTCTCGCGAATTCCGCTGTTAGTGGTGGTCTGATATCTTCGCTTGATGAGGGCGCCACAAGGTTTTCAGCCGAACCTTGAAACGGCCTGTAATTATAATCGTTCAGGCGTGATGGTGAGTTCGCTTCTTCGTATCGGGGTTCCTCGTAATAGCACGAGCGATGATCGTCTCGATTATCTCCATCATCACAATTACGATAATACGATCGCTCTCTTGAAGGAGATCTATAATGCTCCTTCTCTCTTGATGAACAATGCTCGCGTCCATATTGTGGTTCATCGTAATAGCGCGAGCGACGATCGTCCCTGTCAGATGGTTCTCGATAATCTCCATCTTCATACTCGCGATAATATGATCTCTCTCTTGAAGGAGATCTATAATGCTCCTTCTCTCTTGATGAATAATCCTCGCGTCCATATCGTTGTTCATCGTAATAGCGCGAGCGATGATCGTCCCTCTCAGATGGTTCTCGATAATCTCCTTCTTCATACTTGCGATAATATGATCTCTCTCTTGAAGGAGATCCATAATATTCTTTCTTTCTTGAAGTATCATTTCCGCGTCTGTATCGTGGCTCATCGTACTCACGATAATATGATCGCTCTCTTGAAGGCGATCCGTAATATTCCTTCTCTCCCGACGTATAATCCTCGCGTGCTGGCGACCTCCATTTATCATCATCCCTGCTGGAGCGTTGGCTTGTGCTTGACGGTGATCGGCGGCGTGAACGATAACTAGGTCTGATATATGACTTAGAATCGTAGTTATAGTCAGAGATATGCTTCAATTTTGAAGGTGAGCGACGGCTTGAACTATGACTAGACCTGTCATGCGGTTTAGCATCGTGATTGTTGTTGGAGAAATAGCTCTGCCAGAGATGGCTGGTTTTAGTCCTCGGCGGAGACCACGCGTCGAAATATCGGTCTATTTTTCTTCTGGGCGAGACGCGCTTAGGCGACGTGTAATCTTTCCTCGCTCTAGAACGCTGGTTTTTGGGGGCGACATGGTCCGTATGTCGGCTGCTTTGTTTACCCGAGGTCGAGGGTTTGTTCCGGCTCTTGTAAACGGTACGGCTCGAGTCACTTTCACTTTTACGCGGCATTTTTATGACCACTGAAATTTAAATTTTGAGACTGAAATTACACTGCACTTTTGAATTTACTGAACCCGATCTCAGGGTGTGGGTACGAATTCAAATCTGTCCCATAGGGCAGTTTTTTCAAACACGAAATGAATCCACGTTGGCGCCAATTGACATGATGGGGTCATTGGGGTTCAGTAGAAACAGGTAACTTCGTTGAGTGTAAAGTATTTTATTAATTCACAATCTAAAATATATTCTTAACTGGTAGGTATTGTGGGTGTCACTTAATTACACGAACTGTTTTTACGGGTAATCTGCACACGGTCCAGTGGGGAGATTACCAGTCGTCTCGATGTTGGTGTTGCAGAGAGCAGGTGGTACTTCCGGTAGGGGGAGGTTTTGGTGCCGGGCGGACTCGCGTTTCGGCTTTCGCTTGACGACCGGTTTCAGACGGTTCAAGAGGATGATCAGCAGGATGCCAAAGGCGCTCGACTGCTGTCCGGTGGTGATTCCTGCGGTGGTGGATATGTGCCTTGATGGGATCACGGCGCTGGGAGGCAGGAGGCGAAGGGCACTCGACTGCACTCGAACGGTGGGCGTTGGGGTTCGGCGGTTCCTGCCGAGTTTTCTCGCAGCGTCTCAGGCTGGGGACGCAAGTGGCCTGCTTGCTTTGTAGGAGACGGGAGTCTCGACTACGACCACTGGCCGGACGGTCTCTACTGACTCGTCTCTGTCCACTACTGACCTTGCTTCGGCCAAAGTCCCCCTTTTTAATCACATCCGAACTATTCTTCGGGTTCCTTCGTAAACTACGAACTGTGGCTCGGTGGCTTTTAATTAGTTCGCCGTTAATCCCCGTAACTGCCTTTTTCTGGCGACTGCGAAATTCCCGGGATTTAAAGCCGGGCGTTTGTAAATTACCCTCAGGTAGACGGACCTCGGGTACCGTATTAGGGATTAGCATAAATCGGTGTTTCCCGCACTTATGGCTTGTATCAACCATAACCAAACATAAGTAATAAAATTATGTACCTTTTTAGAAACTTTAACTCAAAGAATAATATTAGCATTGACCATTAACAATGTCATACTATTCGTATTGATAATTAGTTCGATCATGAATACTCTTATTTCTTTCATGATCAAACCTTTCGTGTGACTTTAAGCTTTATAATTGACAACAATTGTAGAGCTTAAATTGACATTTTTCCAAAACTAAACCAACCCTGATGCCTGTCGTATATTATGGCGGTAATGCGTAGAAATGAGATCCCTGAGACGCATGTGTAGTAAAATGATGTATGACCTTATTATGAATGAAAGCATGCAAGACGCTTTTTTTTAAATCAATGTTAAAAAAACAACACGGCGTCTTTTCTAGTCTTATCACGTTTTATTTAATTTCGTATTTTAAGATAAATAAATAATTGACCTGGAAATTCCAAAACAGGAAAGGCTTGCTAATATCACAATGCCAGAGCTCACCAAAGACCTCCAAAAAAACGATATATTATTATTATCTGCTTGTTTCCGAAGCTTAAGCTTGTCAGCAAACGTAAATATCTCTCAAGACAGGATTAAAAATCAACTGAAATACCGGCCCTCAGTTACTTTATTGACACGTCCACGAATATCGTAAACACTATTCACGTTTCCCGCCAACGCCAACCGAGAAAGATAAATGAAATTTATCGAAAAAAAAAACTTTTTACAATGGTTTCGCTTCGCTCGCAAACGGTGCGGGATTACTCATCGCGTAGTTGGCCGTAGAAATATTGAAACATTCCGGATTCTAGGAATTCAGAACTTTTCTTCTCAGAAAAGTACACTCATGGCAGTCGCGGTACCTAACCACATTTAAAAAACTGTTGGTTTGGGTAGAGTACCAACCGAACAAATCTACGACTGAGAAAATAATACTAGAACATTCGATTTTCAAATTGAAATATTCCCGATTCTTAGAAATTAGAACTTTTCTTCTCAAAAAGCAATGTCATTGCAAACAATTTAAGTAGATTCATAGCTGTTGCGCTGGGTTGGATAAAGTAAGTAGGTTCCTAAATAGAGTACCAACCGAACAAATCTACGACTGGAAAAATAATAATAGGACATTCGATTTTCAAATTGAAACGTTCCCGATTCTTGTAAATCAGATCTTTTCTTCTTAGAAAAGTGGACTTCATAGCAGTTGCAGTAGGTACCAAAAAACTTTTAAAAATTTTATAAAAAAAAACTTAATAACTGACCACCACGCCACTTCCCCGGCAAAGAGGATAGACGGCCACGCAACTCTGTCTTACCACATGCTCCTTCATGCATCGTCCCACACATACATAATACGCTTCTGTTATTCTGACCTGTTTACAATTATTATGTACATTTATTTGTTAAGTTTATTTGGCTAAACGAGAAAACCTCCTAATCGGACATAATATATAATTTATTTATTTTAATAAATTGTCCAAGGCTTCTGTACTTTGTATTTTTTTAAAGTACCTAAGCATAGTACCTACAGTACCTACCAAACGAACAAAAATATACAAATAGGAAAATAATTCGAGAACATTCGATTTTCAAATTGAGGAGAATGCTTTTGCTTTTTCAGTTTTTAGCCATGTTGAACTTCGTTGGCTTATGTCTTTAGTCATTTTTATTTATTCTAAAGGATATTAGTAAAGGATTTAATGTTTTATCATTGGAACAGAGTAATGGTGACCTGTTCTGTGACATTAACTCTACGTTCTGTAATAGTTGTCTGGTGAAATGGTTCAAAACCCTTCGTTTTTCAGGTAAACGTGACTTTGTACGATACACACGTATTTTGTTTATTTGTCTAGAGAAAGTTACTTAATTTTTGACATCAAAATTAGGGTCAAGTCGGTCAATGAACTTATACTGTGTCACCCGTGTTACCTATCACAGGCTTATTTACTTTTTCACGAAAATATTTATTATGAAGCATACATTTTTTATTGCAAAATTCTTCCGTTATATTGAAGTATGTAACGTTATAATTCATATTTACTGGGATCGCCATTTTTTTTAAATAGAGTTTTACAATCTAGACTTGTTTTTGGGTAAGATTTTTTTTCTCATTTAAACCCAAACTAAGAACCTAATAACCTAAATTAAATTCATATAATATTCATTATATATAAAATAGGTTATCTGGGTAAAAACAAAAAAACTGGCATAAAAATTCCATACAAAACTTCAAACTTTACTAAGCTTTATGAATTTATACCCATTATTTTTCATCGCTGGCGTAAATATTTGTTTCTTATTGTAGATTCAGTTTATAGCGAAGTGCTATTTCAATAATCTATGCTTATAAAGAATGAGTCTGAATTTTAAAGCTTTACCATTCACGTTGTTTTTGGCAAAATGCGCGTTATTTTGGTGAAATACACGTTATTTTTGGTAAAATTTGGTTATTTTTTTAGTAAAAACGGTAGTTTTTTTGCAATAAAAAAGTGTTGTAAAATATTTTACATGGATGATTTTTTATTGTTATTTTTTTGTGTTTAAGAAAATTAATAATAATACGCAACGTTTTCAGCGTGAAGTTAGCTGCGTTATATTTTATGATTATTCGAGCTTGTTAAAAAAACATAGACAAAGAAATATTTAGAACGTACAATATTACAACATAATATAATATGACGTGAAAATTACAAAAATCCTCGGTTATATATTCGAAAATTGCCGATTTCGCGTTATTCGTGTGAAAATGTCGAATTTCGCTTAAAAATTCGCGTTATCGCAAACGCAGAATATTCAAGTCTCTACCAATAAGTTCTAAATGACTCATGGGTATACTATAATAATATGAAATAATAGATGTAACTATTGTAAATTTTATAAATAAAGTTAAAAAAAAGAATTCACATGTTTTATGTTGATAAAATGGTGATGCGATTCGAGAATATTAAAAAATGAATGATTCATCTTGCTAAGAACAATAATAATAGTAGATTGTAGGTACATTTTTGCACATGTTTTAATGTTTTTTTACTAGTGACTAATCGCCACGGTCGTTTATTGAGGAATTTTACTATTTCCGTTCTGACTTTATTTACGTCAACAAATCAGTATAATCGTAATCGTAAAAAAATAGGTGCCTACCTACCGTGTTACAACGAGGAAATCTGATTGATATGGAAAGCGTGAACTTTTAACCACATAAAAAATCCACGCATCAACTTAATGAGTGTTTCAATTTTCAGAATTTCCTTCATTACATAATACGTATATTAATTTTGTGTCATCCTTTTGTAATATATTATATTTATGTAATATATATGATTTAATATTTATATAATGGCTAACTGAGGTGTGCCCGGCCTTGATCGGGATTTTTTAAAAATAAAATTATGAAGTTGTGAATTCTTACTTGTCGTTTGGCTGCCATAAATAATTTTACAGCGAATGTAATGCCTTGCGACGACTATTACTATCTCTAAACAAAGAAACATTCGTTTGAAAATTTTATTTCAATCCAATAATAAAGTTCTTAAGTAGGTAATACTTGTGTTTTCCATTTTAAAAGTATTCTACCCAAACAAATCTTCTTCTTTTGAGTACGTAATCTGTGGATAAACATAGTGGTATATCTATGGGCTAACCTCAATACAACATGACGGGTTCAATGCTTTTCATACTAATTTTAAAACGTTTCGTAACAGTTTTACATATTAAATTTCATTCAAACTACTCTCTAAACCTTCCCGGCACTAATAAGAATAAACTGTGCTAATTTTAGCGAAACCGGTCGAGTAATTTTGCATAAAATCGAGGGCAGACAGCAAACATTCATTTTTGTATAATATTTTTTTATATATATATATATATAAATGTTATGGTTGAGATTTTCACGGGTGTAAGATGTAGAATAATTTTCTCGGTTTACCCGCGTAATGTAGTCCTTAGAAGGACTTTTTAACTCCTGACGTTTCGGACAAATCACATTGTCCATCTTCAGAGGCCTTATGTCTTGAGTTTTGTTTTGAACTGATCGCTTGAAATCCAAAACAAAAACTAGTTTTGACTTTTGGATTGAACGGACACGCTCAAGCGATCAGTTCAAAACAAAACTCAAGACATAAGGCCTCTGAAGATGGACAATGTGATTTGTCCGAAACGTCAGGAGTTAAAAAGTCCTTCTAAGGACTACATTACGCGGGTAAACCGAGAAAATTATTCTACATATATATATATAGATATATATAGATATTTGTATAATTAATGTACATACCTACATATATTAATTTTATGTTATCCTTTCGGTAACATAATTTTTTTTTAAATATATTTTCGTACTAACATTTCAATTAGAAAACAGGCCGGCTTCCCGTGTTTCAACAGCGTTTGTTCCATGTTTATTAAGTTTTGTCTTATTTCACATCACTATGGATATTTCAAAACTCCATAGCTCATGACGAAAATGATGTAGCAAGCTGAAAATATTTGCGTTAACCTATAAATTGTAGGTATAAAGAGCTGTAAGCACATTTCATAACGCCGGAGCTCACGAACCTCACGGAGTCGGTTTAAAAATTATTACGTACGGCATTGAACAGTTTGACTTACTTATCCCCTACATGTGGCCAAAAGACGAACTAACTCATTTTGTTTCCACAAAATCTGCACTACCGCGACCCCCCGACTGCAGATATAAGTATCTCGATATTTTCCTCATAAATAAAATGAACTAACATTATTTGCCAAAATATTTGCCAACGAAATATTATAGTGTCAAACGATATGTGCTGCGGTCCAGACTCCAGACCCCAGTCTCTAGACCAGAGGTGCTCAAACTCACACTCATGGAGATCGACTTTCAAATTATTAGGAGTGAAGCAATCGACTAACCTCTGTAGATTGACACACTTCATTTTGCAGACGGCAAAAGGTGGAACTTACGAACGAATTAACTATATTTAAAATCAGTGCTTCTCTAACTTATTTAGATCTACCACCCACTTTTCAAGTACATTTCTCTTCAAATATTTCTTTTAATATTTGAAAATTGACAGATCATTATTGTCACAAAAATGTTTCATACAGATGGATACTAAAGCGGGTCGAAGGTATAAAAAAGTAGAAATCATTATAATAAAATAAACGATGTGGGGTGACTCCGTCTTTCACCAAGGCGATACTGAAAGTATCTACCACTCTGGAACGTGTCGCAAATATTTAACATATTAATTTTAATTAATAAATAATGAAAGAGCACAAATTAATCAATAAAATTTATCTGCGCAAGCCAGTATTTGAACCCGCGACTTCCGGATTCACAACCGAGTCAATTCAACTCTCTAAAAAAATTCCAATTGAACGGGAGGTAAACGGAAGTATTGGCAATAAACGTATGTCGGTGAATTTCGAAGATTGTAACACATTTGTTACTTTTTATAAGCTTAACTGCAGTACACTATACATTTTTCTTTATTGTACTTTACCCAGTTATGACCAAACCAAACCCATGCCCAGTATGCGCGAATTATATAAGACGTATCATATGTACGAGTATATACAATACCTAATATTATACAAATGTATATTGTAGTAGTTGCTGGAAGCGATTTCGGTTGTCGCCAAGAGATTACGCGGTTCCTAGAACCGGCAAACGTTTGCCAAGACGAGGTTCGAGGGAGCTCTAATAGTTCTTCTCGAAATATTAAAAATTTTATTGTTTGTTTTTTTTACTTGCTTGGTAAAGCAAGCCATTAAAACAAAGTTTCCAGTGTTTGACATACGAATCTGTGCTGTCAGTACTGTAGAAATGTAACTATATATTCGTGTGTTAGTACCTTTCTTGGCCGCCTGCACAGATTAGTTTGAAGATCTGTACCTACCTAATGTCAACAGTTTGTCTTTATTTTATTTGGTTAATCGGTGCATCTTGCTTGTAGTGATATCCATTATTTAAATGTTGCGTAAAATTCGTTCATATTGTTTCTCAAAAATTATGCTTTTTTTTATTTCTTACCTTTCTGAAAACGACCAATATAATTACAGATTGAAAAATTAGTTGGAATGTACGGAGTTCATTTTATGTCCACCACTAGTAAAAATGCAACATCACGTCGTACAACAGCTGATCGGATTTTCTAAATCGATAAGCAAAGAGTAGATATTACATGTGCTAACCTAACCTAACCTAACATGACATTATTGCAAAAACTAAGTTGTAGGTATTTATTTTTAAAAACTCACTAATAAAGAAGATTTTTTAATGTATTTTCCTCTTGGTTAAGAATTTTGATTAAGGGTAAACGAAATGTGATACGCGCTCACAGATGGCACTAATTTAAATATTTTAGAGAGCTTTTAAATATTGAAATGAATTGTTTGTTGGTGGGTGTACACATGTATTGTGAAATGGAATAAATTGCTATTGTAAGTTTAAAGCTCCAGGCCTTCAAGAATCTTATAAAAATACTGTATATGTTTGGGTTACAATTTAAAATAATATATTATACTTTTACAAGTTTCTTGAAGGACCACAGCTTTAAACCTACAATAACAATTTATTCCACTTCATGTTCCGTGTGTACGTACACCCGCCAACAAACAAGCCATTTCAGTTTTTTTTTAATATTTAATAATTTATTATTTAGCATTACATTCTAACGCTTTTTCTAAAATATTTAAAAAATATATATTTTTTTAAGTATACAATATAATTTGCATTGTATTCTCATGAGTTAAGGAACTCATTGTGGGATCAAATGCAGAACCTACAGTACAGTTTTTAGAAATACATAATTAATCTTCACAGCACATAAACAATATTTACAACACATATTTTGCATTTGTAATAAAGGCATCACTGGTACATTATAATATGATTGTACAGAGACAGTTATTATAAAGAAACACATCACTGGCACATCACACAGTTATACCTATTACGGAGACACATCACAACATCAATCCTCCAATTAGCGCCATATATGAGTGCGTATTACGTTTCGTTTACCCTTAAGTAGTAAATATTTTAATATCCATTCCAAGCCGATTGCTTTCCTTCAGAACTGATATCCAAATTTTCCCTTCGGGTATCAACCCAAAGGGAAAATAAGAAAAATCTTTGTTCTGCTATCTAGTTACCTGTTCCCCATCGGGAAGAAAAAGTAATTAAAGGGTTTTTAATTAAATAAATTGAATTTGGGGCGCCATCCGTAACTTTTTGATGTTCCTAATAAATAAACCTCACGCACACAGCCAAACAAATAATAATACCCTCGTTCGCACAGCCAAAATGATTATTGTACTATGAACAGCTCTGCAAAGTTCAGCCAATGGAGAATTATGTTCACTTTAGCTTTAATGACAGAAAAACCCGCTTAACCTCTTTTAACACATCGTCATTAATTTTTACTAAAAAATCGTTTATGCGCGTAATAAGAGTAATTTCCCCAAAAAAAATATTATTGGGTAAGTAAGTACCTACAGTTGCACATTTGTCAAATTTAATTTTAAAGAAAGCTCATGTCGCCAATTTTCCAAAGTCCTTTGACTCCTAGATCCCAGACTACAAGAAAGAATTTTTGATTTTTAATAATAATAATAATTGGATGTTTTGTATAGCACCGTCTTTGTGAAAAATCACCTCAAGGGCCCTGAGTAATTGTTTTACAAATATCAGCCGAAGATGAATAAAATCGGCATACTTTGGGCACAACAGATAAGTCCGCAACACACTTCCATGTGTATAGGCACTGACATAAGAATTAAAAGACTTGCCTTAAGTACCATTGCAAAGGTTATGTGACACCCAATTTGGCACCGACCAGTTCACTGCCGTCCGCGTTTTTTTCGCGTGATTTTGATTGCGGTAAATAAATTATAAAACATTTATAAAGAAGGTAAAACTAAATACTCTAACAAAATATTCGATTCTTGTACACAAGCCGAAACTTTTGACTTATTTGCTGATTTATTTGTATTGGCGGCACGCCTAGCTCACCCCTCCGCCCTCTAATTTGGTTTTGTCACCTTGCGTGTTAGGTCATCTCTATGTATTATTTGCTTTGTGGGTATAGGTTTACCCATAGATAACACAAGTATATAAGCGGGGTAATAACTGCAACTAGGCAACTCCGAATTAGCGTTTTCGAGTTACACACAAAATCATACCTTGTATTCCTTGCCCGTGTATGCAACTAACATATAGTATGTGTTGTGGCATTAGCATACCTAAATGGGCGAGGAAATAAAGTTATGGTTTTGTGTGTACCAAACTCGAAAACGCTGATTTTAAAATGACCTAGTTGTAGTAATTACCCCTCGATGTAGTCTATGAGTTTACCTCTTCGTATATAATTTTGTATGATGCCATGTATAACTATTTTATTAATACAATATCAGTATTTGTCGTTCCTCGTCAAATGACCGAGGAATCGAAGCTTTCTTCTTTTTATAAAAATATCTAATAGATATCGTCAGAGGAAGACATGGCACGATCAAGTTAATCAAAGACCTAAGTGGGGCCATGTCAAGAGTCAAAATAAGGTAATAATATACGAATGAGATGATGTATTAAATTGAATGACCAAGGAGTGTGTGGTGTAGTGGTGGGCTAAGCGACTCGGTTTAGTGAGCCGGATCACTAAATCAGATCTGTGTACCGGTTCAGTGATCCGGCTCGATTGAAGACGGTTCGCGTCCCCCCGCACTATGCCCTCTCCCTCGCTCCCTTGGCCCTCCTTAAGACGCTCTTACACGATACTTTTTTCGTTCAGTTTTCATGTGGATTGTCTTTACAGGGATCTGATTTGGTGATCCGGCTCACTAAACCGAGCCGCTTCGCCCACCACTAGTGTGGTGGTCCATGGTTAGTTAGTTAGATATCTGCTATATTTCGCTATTCTCTGCCATAAATGTGCTTCTAAATTATTTTCCCTATCCGTCCACTTGCTGAGGATATTTTGAAGAAGCGCCATCAAATCTCCATTGAAACTTTGCATTTTTCTTTTGGCAACGTCTCAGAACGGACGAACACCTAATTATTTATTTGATAAAAATGTCAGATCTTCTCTCAGTACTAATTTCTTTTCATACGGAAGAAAACGTATTAGAAATAATTGTCGGCGAAAACATTGTCACTTTCTGTTTGATTTTCTTTGTCACTGGAAAAAATTTACAGCTTTACATTGTGACTAGTTCGTAGCTATATAGATACCGCGATAAACGGGTTGTTTATTAAATAACTGCATTCATATAAGTAAGTACTTTTGAATGAAATTCCTTAGGTCTTGCCGTTCGCAGCTCGTGCGCAATAAAAAACATAAAGGTAATACGTAGGTACCTACTTGTATTCTTACAGGTAGCTGGTGTTAACAAAATTGAACAAAAATGTTCATTACTGTGACGTCACGTATCTTAGAACAAATTTTAGGTTAAAATTTAACTTCCGAATCTGACAGGTTGACTGGACGTGGAAAATGACTGAACTTGTATTTTTAATGGTTAAGTGCGCACGCTTTATCCATATAGTTTTTTTTTTAAATATATATATGTAACATCTAATAAATAGCTTATTTAATGGGTGTATTTCAAAAATACAAAAAAAAACTCTTCCGTTCGCTAAGTATTAAAAGCTAATAACAAGTTAGAAAGACAAATTTCCTTCGAATATGATATAGAATCATCTGTATCTATTTACCACTAATTTCTGAACACCGTTTGATATTGATGTGAAAAATATTCACTTGAAACATATCAACCGTAGTCCTTTTTTTAAGTTTCATCATTTTTCCTTTACTAGTTTGAACTTTGAACCATATTGGTGGTGTTGCCAATTAAAACCATTAAAATTATCACAGCGCCCTTCATTCATTATTGTGTACTTTATTTTGACAACCTGTATGTGTTTTTTATTCGGATCGAACCGGTATACTCAGGCAAATTCGGCGTCAAAAAAAAGTTGATATATAAACGTGCACTTCTTATTTATCTATTTAAATGACTTGCGGTACATACCTACTATGTGTTACGAGCAAAATTGATAAATGTTCATTCATATAAGGGAAAAATATTAACTCTTCAAAGCGCTTTGTGAAAAAATTTGAGGGCAAATTTTGTTTTTCAGTTCATCGCATATTTTTCCCTGCTTCTAGAATGATACCTACCTATCTGAGCAAGGCATTTGCTTTTATTTAAATGACAATAATAACGATTATCATTGTCACACCTCCACGTTATATCATTTATCAATATGTGTGTATACAGAATCAACGTGTGCACAGCGTAAACTATCCACAAAACTTGTATGTTCGTAAAATTGCACAGCTGCCAATTGCTCGCTTTCACTCGGGTGGGTGATCCATGTGCCGACAAGAAATTCTATATGGCTACCTACCTGCAAGAGGCGAGGAGGAAAAGCGCCCGATATAATAACATTACTCTACCAATAATACGTTTATAGTTTGTACTCGCTTTCAAAGTGATCAGAAATTATTTTCACTGTGCTCCGCGAAAGAAGTAAAATCAGTGGAACTTTGTTTCATGGTAGTAAGTACAAAAATTCCCGTGAAAGCAATGAAATAAATTGCTAGGTAAGTAGTTAGGTAAATAGGTACCTTCTTGGAGTAAAGATGCTGTCGAGAATGTGTGGCGACAAAGATCTTATCGGGAATCATGGTCGCCGACCGCTAAACGCAGATAAAAATATTTTCTTGTTTTGTTGTTTAGCTACAAATATTTTCCATTATCATGTTCGTGTTAAAATACGATAACACGTTATAATATCAATTATGTGCATCTGCACGGGATAAACAAACAATGAAAATGAATCGAATAATATTGGTAGTACGACAAGCTCTCGCATCAAAACAATGGCGCCATGCGCTGGAAGCTCAAAAGTGGAAAAAGTAACTTTACCTATCGACTATCGTAATCAGTAAACGGTTAGATCGTTAGATGGCGCAAAAAAATATATAAAAAAATATTTATATTTTTGAAACAGTTTCTGATTTTTAAATTTAAAAAATCAGCATTTTCACTCCAGTCTGAAAATGCTCGTGATAGGGTGAAATCGTCAAGTCAAAAATAAAAATAAAAATTAGAAGAAAGTTACAAAAAAATTAAAAAATCTATTATCAAATATAACCATTGAACAAAAAAATAAACTCAAGCCATACGTAAATGTGGTTTGGTTTTTCGATCCAAACAATAAACAAAAATAATGTAATCGGGTTTACTTTTGCCGCAGAAACTACCTATATAGATAGCACTACTAGCGACATCTATTAATAATATTCTCGCTTTTGAAATATATATATATATATATATAGCAATGATGCGCTAAAATTGTGAGAAGTCTCAAACACATCGTCGCATAAGTTACATCTCTTTAAAACTAGATGTCACTGGTGGATAATATTTGAAGCACAGTGGAACAACCTCGCCAGTGAATTTTATTCTGAGTAAAAACTAGTTTCCGAGCGTCGAGTGTGACTATGCTCATTTGGGTGGCTTGGGGCAGATCAATAGCATAAATAGTATCGTAGAACTTCCACACGTCTGGTTTACCCGTTACTAAAAAAGCCACGGCGTTGAAAGGTTTGACCATCCGGACGTCCTTAAGTTGGTAGGCTTGACTTTAGGAAAAGACGACCGGATGGTCAAACCTTCGGACGCCATGGCTTTTTTATTATCGGATAAACAAGTCGTGTGGAAGACATATAAAGATGAGGACAATATTTTCGTTGGCGACATATATTTCCAAATTCACAAAATGAGCTTTAAAATCGTTGCTTTGACAAAAAATCTTTGAGCACTAATTATATTTGGTATGCAGTATTCCTAATGAGTTATCGTCACCTCCAAATTTTTTTTTTAAAACACAAAATGAAATAATGTTACTGGAAAAAAAAATCAATATTGCTTTAGCCGCCTTTGTTTAGTTAGTTTGGCTGTGGTATATTTTTTTGATTAGTTTATTCAGTACGGCATAATTCAAATATAACGCGGAAAATATTAAAATATTTTTATTGTCTAGGAGACTTCCCCGTTTTAAGATAGTAAAAAAAATACATGTTAATGTATTTATTCACCAAATATCCGTTTCTTCGTTTTGTTTCTTCCCCTTACTTAATTCAGAAATGATCACTACAAAAGTTATTTGTTTTATTATCTTTCCTTCCCCTCCCCATTTCCTTCCACCTCATAATATTCTCCTAATAGGAAGCACCACGACTGGCTGCAGACGATAAGACTCTTACATGGTGGTGATATTTTATAAAATTGAAGTATTATTCAGAACTGCCCAGCGTTTATATGTAATTGGACAATAAGGAACTCCAGTCCATTTTTTTATTTTCTTTTTATCAATAATAGCGTTCAACCTTAAATACCAGTATATTTCATTTTTTTCTAAAGTTAGTTTTAATGGTTAAAATAATTTTCAAAGTTTCAATTTTTCTAAGGACGCCAAAACGCTCGAAATCTATGGCCGGTCGGTTTTTATTAGTTTTTAGGTTAGAATGTCAAATTTGAAAACAGGGATGAGCTTTATCGTATATAACTGTATATTATATTCATATTAAACCAATTATACATTATTAGGACAATCCTGTGTTGAGATGAGCTGCTTTACAGTTTAATAATAATCAGTAAATAGTAATAACTTAATATTGATCAGTAAATCGTAATAACTAAATAATAATACGAAAATAAAAATAAGTTTTAAAAATAGTTAATAAATGATAAAAATTAAATAATAATAACAAGTAAATAATAATCACTAAATAGTAATAAGCATATAATAATACACAGGTAATATTAAGTAAATAGTAATAAGTACGTAATAATAAGTAAATAAAATTACGTAAATAGTAATATAAATAATAATATGTACGTAATATATATATATATATATATATATATAAGGAAGTAATAAAATGTAAATAGTAATAAGTAATAGTAAGTAAATAATAATGATAATATCCAGCGTACATAAGTTTCATCATTTATTACAACAGCGCCCTTGAGGTGATTTTTCACAAAAACGGCGGTATACAAATCATCCAAGTGTTATTATTATAAGGTACGACAAGACAACATAATATCCGGATTGATAATTGGGTTGATCATGAATACTCTAATTCCTTTCATGAATAATAGTAGTTTTTACTGAACAACAATTATAGAGCTTGAAGTTTCCAAAATTAAGTTTAAATTTCGCCAAAACCTAAAAAAATACATATTGAAAATACAAAACAAAATCGAAAAATATTTTTTTTCATACTAATCCAAAAATAGAATGCTCACATGACGTCAGATGTTCCAAATGCAATGGTACCAACATAACACGGTGTTTCGATGAGCTGATTTTTTTTTCACTTTTAAGTAACGATTTATAAATTCTTCGTATAATTGTATATAATAAAAACAGTTGTGTATTCAGAATCGGCGTTTGCTGATCTATATAAATATATGTTTTTAAAGTCATTATATTTTTCACAGGAGTGAATTCCTTATTATAATTCAATTATCGCATTGATCCTTTGAAAAGGTTTCAAGAGACATGCAAAAAAAATTATTGTCTTTCCGTATAATTTCATACACATTATTGTTTTGTTCGTGTGTCTAGTAAATGGACTTCAGTCAGTTATAAAAAATAAAAAAATCTTTTTTCGGTACCTATTCAAAATGTTATCAACGCTGCGAAGCTTTAAAATATTAAACGAAAAGTATTTATGCGTAATTAAAAAATAACGTTAATTCTAGTACTAATGTATTTTGAAATACGTTTTTATAATTTTATTATTAACTTTCTGATATGTTTTTTTTTCTCGGGAATAAAAATATATTTGGATAGATAATTTCCTATCTCAAACGCATGCATTTCAATGTTGCACTTCACGACAAACTTCGTCAACTTGTGTAAAATGTTTTATTTTTTTATGATATTTTTATATTTTCAGTTTACAATCAGTGTGAATTTTTTTAACGAAATCATTTACGACTGGTATTTCAGTTCCTTTTCATGCTCTTCAAGTTGCTGGTAAGAATTCTCATATCTTAATTTACTCATAAGCCTCCCGAGTATACTGAAAAACCGTCCATTAAACATTAAAGATTAAAGATTTTTTTTATGTAAAATATTATCGTTTGGTTTACTGAAACTTAGACATTATCGTTGTTTTATGAACAAAAAAATATGTATATAGCTTTTTTCTTTTCGTGGTTCAAAGATTTTTTTTTTAATTACTAAATTTATTGGATATTTAAAAACTGCTATGTTAGCCTGCATTTCCCCTTGACGTAAATAAGAACCGATAAAATATTGGCAAGGTACCTAACCGAGACATCGATTTTTGTAGTATCTACTTACGTAACGGTTGATATGGTGAAGTTGGTAGGGGTGCGAACCGGAATAGGCGAAGTGGCAACACATTTTCGTCAGTTGACTCGTCGACTCGTTCATTTGCAAACGGGACCGAAAGGAGACTACTAGGCAAAATGGGTGGTGGACTCGCAGATCCCATGTCATTCGCGAAGGATTTCATCGCTGGTGGAGTGTCAGCTGCCGTTTCTAAGACGGTCGTCGCACCGATTGAACGTGTGAAGCTCCTCCTTCAAGTCCAGCATGTTTCCAAGCAGATTGCCGTGGATCAGCGATACAAGGGTATTGTCGACGCCTTCGTCCGCATCCCCAAGGAACAGGGTTTCATGTCCTTCTGGAGAGGAAACCTCGCCAACGTCATCAGGTACTTCCCCACACAGGCCCTGAACTTCGCCTTCAAGGACAAGTACAAGCAGGTGTTCCTCGGAGGAGTCGACAAGCACACCCAATTCTGGCGTTACTTTGCCGGAAACCTGGCCTCCGGTGGAGCCGCCGGAGCCACTTCCCTGTGCTTTGTGTACCCCCTGGACTTCGCCCGTACCCGCCTGGCCGCCGATGTCGGCAAGGGCGCCGAGGCTCGTGAATTCTCCGGTCTAGGAAACTGCCTGACCAAGATCTTCAAGTCCGACGGTCTGGGAGGCCTGTACCGTGGCTTCGGAGTGTCCGTACAGGGCATCATCATCTACCGCGCCGCCTACTTCGGTTTCTACGACACCGCCAGAGGTATGCTGCCCGACCCCAAGAACACCCCGCTGGTCATCAGCTGGGCCATCGCCCAGGCCGTGACCACCGTCGCCGGCATCGTGTCCTATCCCTTCGACACCGTACGTAGGCGCATGATGATGCAGTCTGGCCGTGCCAAGGGAGAAATCCTCTACAAGAACACCATCCACTGCTGGTCGACCATCTATAGGTCCGAGGGCACCAACGCCTTCTTCAAGGGAGCCTTCTCCAACGTCCTCAGGGGTACCGGCGGAGCTTTCGTCCTGGTTCTGTACGACGAAATCAAGAAAGTCCTGTAATAGGTGTCATTTAATAGTTTCAATTGTTAACAAAAATATCTAGCTTGAATTCCATTTGCAGAACCTGCACTTACAGTTCGAATAAGTTATAGTTGCATTACTTCTGTAAACCGAACGGAGTATTATATTTATGATTTATGTAGTGTTATGTAATGTTCAGGCTGTTGTGTTTCGAACGATCGAGAAGATGTACAATTTTCCGCTCTTTTTGGAGCCCCTTCAGACTTTGTTATGTCACAAGTCTTTACATTTCTATAAGCATTTTTCTCTTAGCTACGATGATTTATTTTTGTATCCATTTATTTCGCATATAGTTTGGTAATGATCTTATTAATAAGCTAAGATTATTTTTGTTGACTTCTGTTAAGTTATGTATAGTGAATCCTACATATTACACTAAATATGTACTGTTTATTATTTATGTTCATCGGATGTATGTAAGAATCTGGAAAGTTACGAGCCAATAAATGCCCTAGGAATGAAATCAGTAGTGTATTTTGTATTTAGTAATCCACCCGTCCTCACAGTCCCCTATACCTGAAACCCTTGCATTACATAAACACCCTATCCACACGGCAAGTGGCCACAGCTGTCTGTCCTGCACAATCTATATTGGATTATCTTGCAGAGAAAGACATGCTCTCGTAAGTCTAGAAAGGGACTTTGCATTGTAATTATAGCTGCACGTGGCCTAGTTTTTTCTAGGAAAAGCGAGTTGCAAGGTCGGTCCTCGGCCTCAATAAATAGGACCAAGATCAATACATTTTGTGTTTTACTTTCCTGGGATATTGGCATCACGTAATGTAAATAGTCATATGATTCTGCCCATTCCATTATTTGGTCGATTTATTTTTTTCCAACTGAATGCCGCATTTCTTACATAACACGATTGAGGTTATGCTGCCCCACATTCCGAATGAACCTTGTTACGCAATTTTCATAAAATAAAAAGCCCTCAAAATGAATATTTCCTTTATTTTCCATTGATGGGATATTTAAAATAGTCGCATAAAGTTAAAATGCTCCTGTAAACTATGAAGAGGCATGAATTTGACACTTGTCAGAAGTCACGGGATGCCCGTATATTTGAATTCGTGTGTACAATAGTAATCTCACACATCCACATGCAAAGGTTCCAAGTGCGTCTTGATTTGCGTCAAGGTCCAGAAACTGTTATCAGACTCGTGTTAGCTTGTGCCGTCTGTCGTCATTTAACCCGTCCCTGTCAAACGGACTTATTCACCTAGTTCATCTAGTTTTCTGCAGCTGCATACGTAACAATTCGATCAATAACCAACATTCCTTGCATAATATTCAGCAATGCAGATTTTAAAATTCCAATCATAGCGATATATAGGCTTGACCATCCCCTATCACAAATCATTAATGTTAAATATTAAATAGAAATCAATATCTCTTGCTATAGAGAAACTATTTACAGACCTAAGTACAAGTACCCTACCCATGTACATGCACAAAGGGGGAAGTTCAAAGGTGAAGGAGAGTTTTGTAATCGATAATTTCTCCGAAAGATAACCAACTACTGTTTAAAATAACTGGTACATTTTATTGTTTTAGTCAGGCTTCATATTTGAATTTAGATTTACTCTCAATTGAATTTAGAAAATAATGTAAGAATGTGAACAAAGAGAAAGAGGTGTGTCTGCAACCACAAAAAGTTATATCATCTCTACATACTTGAAAAAAAACTTGGCTTGATCCTATCTGCGGTTTTTAATAGGGTTTGTTAGTTGATTTATTGCATTTTAACTTTATTAAAACTACTAAATAGCAACTTTTTATCGCTCAGTTTACCCTCCAAACAGAGATGTTATTTTACTTGCACTACATTCTGCATGATTGTTTATTTAAATATAAATACTGCTAGACCAATGACATTACCAGTCATTGAGCTAGACACCATTATTGCAGTAAGCAATGATAATTTGCAATCATTAAAAAAAAAGTGCATTTTGGTACAGCTCTGATAATAATGTATCTTTGTCTCATCAGTAAGATCTGTATAAAACAGTTTTATGCTATGTCCTTATACTGTTTAAAGCCAAAGCCTTGTTTCAAAGGGTAGAAGACTCAATACGACTCAACCCAAGACATAATGTAGACCTGTTTTTTAGCTTCCGCAGCACGTGACTTGCAACTAAATACAACTGCCTGGCATTGATGAGATAGGCATCGTAAAGATCCCACAACTACCTTGAGCTAATATTATTTTAAGACTGATAAGATTTTAATAAATTTGATAAGAATGAAGAATAAAAATTAGCACAAGTGCGCTTCACTGTAGAATTTGGCAGCCACCTTTGGTCGGGAGCCCCAAAATATTTAAAAAAAACCCTTGCCTCTGTGCAGAAATGGGCGGTCCATTTGATAGATTCGCCTACCTTAATATACGTATTGCAATCTTTGGAGCACTAAGGACGTCAGGTGGGAATGCTGTCCTTGTTCTACCGGTATTTTAATAGAAGATGCTCTGAGGAAGTAGCCTCACTGATCCCTTCGGCACCGGTGCACAGTTGGAAAACATGCCAAACGCACGCTCAAGATTTGCACACGGTTGACATTTATCACATGAGAATGTGTTCAACAGCTTGGGTGTGGAATGATCTGCCGGCCTCTGTGTTTCCTCCCTCCTACAACACGGGTCTCTTCAAGACCCAGGTTCACTCCTTCCTCTCCTCTAAAAGACCTTTCACATCCCCGAAGATGATATAGGCCTTGAGGGAAATTATTTCCCTCAGGGCTTCCTGTGTGGAGTTATTGTATGAAAAAAAGTTTGTGCAAAAAAGGGTTTTCCTACAAGTAATAAATAGACTATAAAATATGTAGTATTTTTTTAAATTTTTTATTTCTATTTATAATTTTAAACATTGCAAAACAGTCATGCTTAATAATTTTCCTCAATGGACCCAGTTTGCAGGATCAGTTTTCTAAAAATACTTCTCTTTTTATTTGAGAAGGCCAAAGTATAGTGATGTAACTTTGTCTGGAAAAATGCCAGAGCTAACGTTTTACAAGAAAATTGCTCAAAACATTCGTTTTACGCACTGCTTATGTAATACTCATAATTTACAAGCCAACATTAAAAAAAATTGTCTGATGGATCCGTGATAAAAAAAAATTCCATCATCTGCGGAAATCTATTTCATTATGATCATTGAAATAGAAGACTCAAAATTGTCTTTTCCGTTTTGTAGGACAATCTCATACCAATTTGGTGAATATGACAATTCAAAAAACTTTTTCTTTTTTTTCTTAAAGAAAGACAAACATTCCTGGGTTACGAATAACCTGACAATATTTGAAAATCTCCTACTACCGTCACAGTAAGCGGAAGATGTTGCTTGTGTCGAGATGGAGGACTTAGGCAGCCGAGGATTTATTTTTTATTTTTCACACATTATTAAACAATAAAACTAGAAAGCTTTGACTGCTCAACTGGGAACAAAAACCCGTTTTAGGGCTTTTAATTGAACTCACGATGTCTGGGTGAGACCCAGACGAGATGCCAACTCAGCCACTGACCAGTGACTGTATTATGATTGACTGCTCGCTAAAGTAGTGAAGTCTAGACATTCTAATAAAACTGCTGACGAGTACAGAATATAATAAACCGTGTCAAAATTATTGAACATCAGACTTAAGACTCAAGATTTAGTGAGATTACACCTTGTTTATCTCTGTTACATTGTGATTGCTAAGCAGCTAACTGAACATCCAGTATTTTCCACACCAATGAGGTTTTTGGAGAAATACAACCAGAATTGTAGATTGTTGATCTAACGATAAGGTTGTAAGAGCGTAATTTATACTAGTTTTTTTGATTCATTCTGTGTTTTGTCCACATTGAATAAATTATCTCTTTCTAGTATAATAATTTGCATAATCATATTCTCACTCGACATTGAAATATTGTTTCCATGGCACTAAAAAAATTGATTTAATAGAAAAATAACACAATACACACTGATTGTTATTTTTATGGAATTATTAACTAACTAACCATCACGCCGTTTTAGCCGCAGGGGTAGGCAGAGAGGACAGACTGCCAAACCACTCGATCTTGGCATACATTTCTAGCTTCATTCACATTCCTACAACGCCTCATACATTCTCTGGAATTACTAAAATAATAAATTAGTTAAAAATGTTACAGTAAACTTCCAAATTCATCCTATAAAGGCCAGAATATGACGTATTACTTTGTGTGGGTCAACATGAAATAATGTTCAAAACTCTAGGTTTTGACAAATATTTTAAAATACTGCCAGAAGTTTTCTAATTGAGTACATAAGTATGGGGAGGTTCACAAATGGTTACAAAACCATCTGACATTGAAAAGGCAAAGCAATTAAGCAGGTAGAGAATATTTCAAAAGAAAGTTCCCCAAGGGTCTCAGGTATAAATGACCAAGCTATAAAAAAGAAACCTTTTTGGTAATTTGAGTAAAGTAAACAGTATGTGGTTTTGCTAAGATGCCATATTGTGAAATAAATTTAAAACTACAACATTTTTCCAATAAATTATTTGTGATGCCAGTAATATCTGATTTCTTGAGAGCCTATTTAATCATTGACATCAATGACATTCATATAGTAGATTGATCATAAATTTTGTGATTATTATCAATTTTATAATATTATCTACCATGCCTGCATTCTTAGGAGTACAGATAACATTGTATTTATCAGACAAATAATTCACCTTTGATTTGCAGTCATGTGACACGGGAAGGTAGATTTCATATAATACCTACAGTTAACCTTGAATAATATCTAAATTTATTTCTAAAATGAAGTTTTTAGATTATGACTGTTTTTATTATTTGCGAGTATGATAAAATGAAGATTTCTTAAATTTTTTGTGAGAAATAAATTGACATGTCATGCGTCATAGTATCAGTATCGTTGGTTTATCCATCTCCAATAGTTAAACTTATGAAATATCGAACCAAGACTTGGGAATTCTTTCACCAAGGCTTGGGCTCCTTCCAAAGTGTTGTATAATGATATAAAATAAGATATTCTAACAAAGTCATATTTATTTTCTCTAGAGATGACGAAAATGTTACACAGTCGAATTATATTGGTCACTGAAGAATACTACAAAATTGGCTCAAAATAAAAATAAACCCAAACCTTGCATGAATGGACTCGGTAACTTTTAATTATTTGGGAATGCACAACAATCCAAAACACATTGCTTTATTATTTGATGCACATAAAATGAAATAATGTCACCTAACAATAAATATGTACACAATATTTCTGACACACACTTTGTTCTATATTTTCACTTAACTTTCTGCAAATAGATTACTGGGAAACAGCTGACTGCTGTAATATTTGGTTTGTTCTTTGACGCCCACCACATCGGGAATACTGCAATAAGGAAAAATGTTATAAATAAACTAATACATAATACTAAATTAACACGATTATAAAGGTATTTCTAGAATATAGGTTCTCCTAGTGAGGTGTACGAAACACTATAATATATAAATAATTTACAGTACAAACCATTCTTACTTGTCACTACATTATACAGAATCTATATATGTATAATGAAATATAGTTTATATTATAATTGACTGTAAAATAAATAAAATAAAAACATGTAGTAACCTCGTACTTATTATCTGAAAGGCCAGAAACACAAGCTATTCGCTTCTTTTTTAAGTGTACATAACCATGGTGTATTGAAATAAATACCTATTAATTCAAATTTTATTTAATTAATTTGTGATGTTTTACAATTAATTTAAAAATAATAAGAGAGCCAGCTCTTTCTCATAATGGATTCCAGGCATCGATGGAAACAAAATATGAATTCGATTGGTAGGTAAAATTCTGTCATTATTAAGTTCTGCAAGTATTTTAATATGTGAATTAAAATGTGACCACACCAACTACAACGCTACCTACTTCGGACAGATGGAAATGGCGTTTTCAATTAGATTTAATACAATGCTTTAATAATAAAAACACTGTTTCAAAATTTACGGAGCATCTCTTAGTGAATAATCGATTTCTGATTGGTTACGAGCCTAAACCCTTACATATAGGAAGAAGGGGTCTTAGAATAAATTTACTAGAACAACTAGAGATAAAGAAAAGAACAAATGATCCAAATATAACGTTAATAAATAAAAATGATCTATTCTCCACCCCTTAGTATGCATTTTCATAAAACTATAATTCCTTAAAATAATTCAGGATTTTACCAAACACATTGAAATTCATTGACTTAAATAACATTCACGTCATTATAATACAGTTAAGAAAAACCTGCCATCATTAAAAGCGGGGAAAACATATTTTTTATTATAACAATTATTTTCTGAGTAAATTGTTTACTAAATATATTAATAAATCATTTCAAACACCATCAAAATTGGGTAGGGGTAAATAAAATCATAAAGATAAGTTATCTCAATATGGCCTAGCCACAGTTTTAAAATAGCTTTGAATGCCGAAACAGCTGTCACAATAATAAAATATTTAAATACACATTGTAGAACTTTAATAACATTACTAAATGTGATTTACTTTAAAATAAATGGAGTTTTACGATTAAACACAATAACAATAGTGTTAATTGATTACAAATGTTGAAAGATCTTCAAAATCAACATTGTAGCAATAACTCTGATTATTTAGTATTTATTGTAACTTGTAAAGATTGAAGAGAATAATGAAGAGGGCACAATTCTTTGCTGTTTATAACTTTGCATATTTGAGCAAGCTACCTACTTTCATTTAAATTGTTACAAAATTACAATGTTTATTAAATTAAAGGTCAAACCTAAAACTCTCTTGAATAATAAAAACTCACAATTATTATTTAAAAAACCAAAGCATTTCACAATAGTCAAACATGGATAAAAAACTGTATTTCAATATTTTACAGGGTTTAAGATACCCTAAAACAGGGGTCTCCGAACTACGGTCCGTGGGCCAGCACCGGCCCGCTAGCACCACCAATCCGGCTCACGGTAATCTTGATTACATTGTAAATTTTACAATGTAAGTAAATCATACAAAAAAATAATCAGATGTTGTTATTTAACGATCAATTAAGAAACACAATAACTGACATACATATGAAATTGAACATTTTAACTGTAATTAATGATATAAAATTCAAAACTACAGTATGTTGGTATGATGATCTAAATAGGTCTTGGCTTTTGGGACTTAGTACAGGAGTCAATGTGGCCCTTAAGCTAAAAAGTTTGGAGACTCCTGCCCTAAAATAATGAATGAATCGTTTTTGTAAATGTAAAAAAATTATTAAATTAGTCAATAAATAATATTTTTTAGCACTATGCAAATATTAATGCATAAATATGACAAAACTTATTTCGAAGGATTTTCCATCAACTAATCATCACACTGTTTCTCCGCAGGGATAGGCAGAGAGGTTGGATAGCCACACAACTCTGTTTTGGTACACGCTTCTGTTATTTTGACTTTTGACATGATCTGACTCAAGTACATATTTGGATACATTTTGTGCCATGTCTTCCTTGGGTGTCCCAGATTTATTCTACCATTAACTTTTGCTATCCATCACATCGCACCAACCCATCTGTGGCGCAAAGAGGAGGATGGAACGCAACCAACAATACTGTTAATTCTCAAATTTGTACAAATCATTATCAATATAAAGGAGGGGGGATTTATTACTTTTTGTTTAGTTTTCTGGGCGGGGCGGTGATGTTGAGCCCTGTCAAGGTGATCTCCATGGGTCGAACTGACCCGAAGAAGTCTGTGACTGGAACTCTGTTTGGGTCCCTGGCAAACAGATCCTTCCGCACTCCTACCGTGGACTTGCAGACGCTCTTTGGGCACACTTTCAGCTGCAATTAAAACAATACATATTAACATCACTTCTTTTTAACACATTTGCAATGTACTTATACAGATAATGATCCATTTTCTTTAAAAATATATGACCGTCATTCTATATACCCGTGGTTGATGCTGAAAGTTCTTCTTCGGACATATATTTATTATGGTAATCGTAAAGACAATGTTAGAGTTTTCATTTTGAAAAAGCACAATATGCAGATAATTTAGAAAAGGTATTATAAATAAATATGTATGTACATATTCTGTATATTGTAACTGGCTGATACGTAAAAAAATAATGTACTATAGGATACTTACAAACTCCCCCATGGTTCTCTGGCTGTCTGGTTGAACCCTTTCCAGGAACTCCAGGGCAAAGAATGTGTATCTGTCTATTATGTAGACTCCAATCACAGAGTCAATATGATGCTGAAAGGCAGAAAACAGGCAAAGTAGATTCTCCTGTCATATTATTCAATACAGTAAGGAACTCCAGTGAAAAATATAATGGGTTTAAAAATATATATTCGTATAGATCAGCAAATGCCGATTCTGAATATATAACTTTCATTGTATATAATTATATGTAGATTTTTATAAATCGTTATATAAAAGTGAATTAAAAACCGTATCATCAAAAAACCATGTTCTGTTGGTACCACTGCTTCTGATGTAACACATGCAGTTTTCGAGCCCAACTTATAACTAGATAAGGTTTTTTTCCTTATTTTTTTTATTATTATAATATTTATATTTATAATTATTTTGCTCGTAAAATAATTATGTTTGTTTATTGCGACTACTTGAGGGTTTTTTTTAACGATTTTGTAAGATCTATACCGCTTACACAAAACAACAACATCATTGACACTTTGGTGATTATTTATTCAGTTATTCTGAAAGTGGAGGATTTCTAATGATACCTCAAACCTATTATTTCTTACAATGCATAATATATTTTTATTTCAAGCCATTAAAGTTCAAAACTATTTAATTTATTCAACCTATTCATGTCACCGGCTATTTGTCAAGTTCACAGATGCGCATGCGTCAGTTTTTGCGAATGCGTAGAACACTGATGGAAGCTATTAACGCAAGCGATTCTGATTTGCCTTTCAAACATAATTTAAAGCATTAAAGGACTTAAAAGACTTTCTTTGAACGCTGATAAATTGTCAATTAGTTACGGATATGAATGGATTTTTGCATTTTGGTACAATGCACCTACAATAGTAACGAGACGCTGATATTCTACAATGTTTCCTTCAATTAAAAGCAGTTAAATTTGAGTATAAAGTTCTCGAAGTTTTGTATGGAATCCATATAATATCGATTACCGCCTATTGAATCGCTAATCCGACTGCTCGTGTGACGTCACACCCAACAAGCCATAGATTTCATGCGTTTTGGTGGGCTTTAAAAAATTGAAACTTTAACAATTATTTTAACCATGAAAACGAACTTAAAATAAAAAATTAAAAAAAACAGAAAATTAAGTTAGGTTGTCAACATTAATAAAAAAAAATTTAAAAAATGGACTGGAGTTCCTTATTGTACCACCCCAGCCGGGAGTAGTCCCGTTCCGGTGTGACCAGTTTACTAGGGGCACTGTATTTAGGAACATGCGCTCTGACAATCAAGGAACACTGGAGTGAACATTCTTGCCTGAAAATGATACACTCACTTTTCCATTTTCCAATGCAGGTAAGTTTATTTATTCTTCCGTATGGAAACCTGAACACTAAACCAAGTATTGGCATGGAAGGGAGGCAGATAGCTTTCGAAATATGGGTATAGGTACATTCCTAAATTACTCTGGAAGATAAAAAAATCCAAAATTTGTTGTAATAAGCATAAAAATACATATTTGTAAAAAGCATTAACTTTGTGGCTCGCCATAATTTACAATAAAAAACACATATTTGTAAAAAGCATTAACTTTGTGGCTCGCCATAATTTACAATAAAAAACACATATTTGTAAAAAGCATTAACTTTGTGGCTCGCCATAATTTACAATAAAAAACACATATTTGTAAAAAGCATTAACTTTGTGGCTCGCCATAATTTACAATAAAAAACACATAAATTTGTTGTAGACCACTTTTATTTTATTAAAACTCTACTGGTTTCGGAAGCACCCTTCTTTCATCAGGAGAATATTAAAACTGATATTTAATATTCTGTTTTAATATTCTCCTGATGAAGGAAGGGTGCTTCCGAAACCGGTAGAGTTTTAATAAAATAAAAGTGGTCTATAACAAATTTATGTGTTTTTTATTGTAAATTAGCATAAAAATAAACTGCAATATCTTGGCAACATCACCAAGGGTGTGAAAAACAAGATGACCCAGCTGATAAATCCAGGGAAATATTGATAGAAGACACCAAATCATACTTTGAAATTTGCACAACTTGTACGGGCGCAATGACAATGTGCTGTTTGAGACTGCACCAAAGGAAGAGAAGGTTGGAATGCTGTGGTATTTAATAACCAAGTCATGTTAAACAATATAATGCTTACCGAAAGGGAATCTTCACCAACAAGGCTGCTTGCTACGGCTAAGATGTTGGGAGAGTAAAATTTCTCATACATGGAAGCTGCTTGACAAGTATCGATCATGAAGAATATCTCGTTGTATCTGAAAAACAAACCACCATTAATTTTTAGCGCACCGAAATTACCTGTCGGATATGCAAAATTTGACACAAGCAACATCTTCCGCTTACTGTGATGGTAGTAGGAGATTTTCAAATATTGTCAGGTTATTCGTAACCAGGGAATATTTGCTTTTCTTAAAAAAAAAAAATGATATGTACATAATACAGATATTCTTTTTGCAAATATTCGATTATGTAAAGATTACCATTCACTCTGTTTCATTGTAACACTTCCATAACAGTTAAAAGGAGTAAAATAGTTCTCAACCCTTCTGTTCTCGAAATATATTACATATAACCTGGCTCTGTGTAAAATAAGCAAAACGAGTCTGAAAACTGTTACCCAGTCCGCACTGCCTTAAAAAATCTTCTGCCAATATCTTCCAGAAATCTATAAACAATAGAACTTATATATTTATATATTATGTTCATAATTAATACATATTAAGAGCATCAAATGAATATTTATAAATTCAAGAGCAGTTACTAACTCGCCAACTCACAAAGTGTATTTACAGCGGTAGGGAAATGAATGATACAAATTAAAATAGCTTTTTTTTAAACAGTCTGACAAAAATTAAACCTATAGCAGATGTTTCCTTCGCAGTCTTCAATGTTTTTCCCCCCTCTTTGAAGAGGCAGACATCCCAAAAATTTCTGGATTCTTTCCTTCCTCAATGATAAATTTAACCACTGAATAGTGAACGATGCTTCATGTGAATCTTAGAATTACCCTAAGTTGAAACTGTGCATACATCACTTCAAAACAAACACGACAGGCTAGATGCTCCAATAGTATTATGTTGTTTGATATTTGGGGTAATAAGCCGAGCGCTTCCTCCTCCTTGAATCAATATTTTGGACAGCCTTGCAGTGTCCACAATCATTCACGAATCTGTCTCTTTGATGGATACTGCAAGCTGTCCAACATGTTAAAATAACATTATATATATAGCTATCTCAACAATATCTCATAAAAATTAAGAAAAACCTCCGCTTCTGCCACATCTGCTCCAGCGCATCGGCCATCTCCTGACTGGTGACCTCCTCCGAGTCCTGGAACTTGAGGAAGCCATCGCCTCCGTGGCCCGTGAGGTAGATCAGCACGTTGCTGCCCTCGTCCGTCAGTAGCTGCTTGGAGCGGGGCGTGCCGGGTGGCAGGCGCCCCGTCAACAGACGCACAAAGTTCTCCACCGTCACCTGCAATTGTGGTAAAACTCTCTTAAAAGGTTGTTAAAGGCACCCAAAAAGAAAATGATGCGGGTAAACTTAGAAGATACTGATAAAACAAACATGAAAATTCTTATGTAGGAATCTTATATGCAGGTTTGATCGCATTATCATTCATATTTTATATAATATTATCCACAAGAGTTTCAAATGCAAGTAGCGGAAGAATGAACAAAAAGAAATACCCGGGTAGCCCCATTTCCAGAAACTCAGGATTATTAAATCAGATGCTAAAGTTATGTAATTGCAAGCTAAAATGGTCCATATTGTTGCATGTTTGAGATATGATTCACATAATTAAAATAATAATAAACTACCCACGCACTGGCCTTGCCTATGTGGGATTTTTTGTTTTATATACATTACAAAAAAAAATCACTACAAAATAATAACCACACTTTATGCATGTCTCGTATTTGTTCTTCTCAAACCTCGCTTATTAAAACAATTCAAAACACATTGCTCTAACTTATATATTTTAGTTTTATTTTTTATTTTATATATTCAATTCAGAAAAATGTTTTACAGTAAGAATACTTTGACTGTTCAACTGGGAGGTTCCCGTTTTAGAACAGTCAAATTGATAAGATTTGTCCATATTCCATAATATATGAGAGAAAAAAAAATAAACACAGTACAAAAGAAAAAAAGTAAAGATATATTACATAACAGTTAATTTAATTAAAGTGTGAAGTTAGATGGGTAATGGTTATTGCTATTAAAGAATGTATTTAATATTTGGTATCAAAGACCGAAAAAAATAAAAGGTGCATACAGAAAAATAAAATTGAGAAAAAAGTCACTGAGATTAAGTGTTTAGCTCATATGAAGAGCTTTCATATGCTAGTAAACTGCAGGACCTCAGAAAAATTATGCATAAAATAATAAAATGGCTGAAATATGCATTCATGATGAAAAAATACTCAAATATGCATTATTCACCAAAACGGCTCAAATATCAATGTCATTACATACAAAAATGGACACGTTGTAGAGCTCACAAAGTGGCAAGCAAAAGATACGGTAATTGCCGTACTTTGATTTGGTTTGATTTAGTATTAAACTGTCACGAGTCGCGTGAGGTTATGCGTATTCTCTACCAATGCCAATATATTGTTTCCCAAGGAGTTAATGATAACTCATTATAATTAAAATATAAAATATTATGTATATTTGCACCTGTCTCTTTTTTCCTGACTTACCCTTGCACGGGATGGAGGATGTAGTATTCAATGCAACTTTCAAGTGCAAAAAAGACGCCCAGTCTTATTTCTATTTCGTTCATACCCACATTTGCTTTGAATGTCTATCTTTGTCATACAGGACCAATTTTTAAATAAAGAATTGACTGAAAACGTAAGTGAGTTTGTTACTTTCCCGCATTTGATGTAAATATTGTGAGACAATAATGTGTCAAATATACATAATGCATACGCAAATATTATGAAAATGCGTACACGTTATCTGATATCTAGTTATAATTAATCAAAATTCTTCAGTACTTACCTCGTAACCCCTGTAATCCACTTCCACATCATCTCCGTACACATTAATTTGCTGGTCATCATTGTTGAAGACGGTGGCGGGGCGGGGATTCCTCGGATTGCAGGCCATGTCGTCAGCAACCATCAGGATGATCTGGCTGTCGGGGATGCCGAGGCGCTTCACGCTGCGGTAGATGGATAGCACGTTGGCCACGTGGCGGTAGTTGAACCAGAAGCGGGAAGTATCCACCAGCACGGCCCAGTTGTTGGAGTGCCCTGAGGCATTTATATCTGTCGAGAGCTGCAAGTAAAAGTGAAGAGGTTGTCAACTTAAGATTTATTGAGAAACATCAAATTTTTGTTTTATTTGGATGTTAGTTTGAATTTTGGATACCAAGATAAATAATCTATTTGTTATGATGGATAATAAATTAATTCGTAAAGGATTTGTGGCCGAAGAAAATAATGCTAAAAAATGTCTATTGAACGTGGACAAATATTTATTTATTTTTATTTTTTTATTATATTTTGACTTGCTATGTTGCAATCCCATGAGTTATAAAACTCATTTTGGGACAAGAGAAAATTTTACATTACACAAGTGATACAAGATACAAAACTGAAGTAAAAATAACACAACAACACAAAACAACAGACAAGGATCTATAGTAATAATACATATACAAAGTACAATAAAACCAAAGTGCCAATTAAAAAGAAAAAAAAATAGTTTTGTAGAAAAGTATACATATATGTAAACAATAAAGTAGCAAAAGTCATAGAATTAAAGGTTATGGTTATCATATTACATAGCATCCGAAAGAAATAAAATACCGTAAGTGTTTATACAGAACAACGTAGTTGGCATTTACAAACATCGGTTTCTTAATTATAATTTATGAGATTTACATTTACAAAATCAATTCATTAATTATAATTTATGAGAAACGCGGGGAAAAAAAAATAAAAAAACGAAAATAGGTCTAGCAGGAAAATATAAGCTAAAATTTTCGGCTTTTGATCTCGTCTCTATGCTTAAGTACCTACCTACACAGATTAGAGTGAATAGAAATACAGGGGAAATTACTATCATATTAATTCATCGTAAGAGATCTCCTAATTTTATTGTGTAAATTCAGAGTAACTGTATTGCCACCTAACGAGGTGACATTGAGGCCAATGAAGGGAGCAATATGAAGAAGAAAAATAAAACATAAGGTTTTTTTGTGTTTTCCTCTGCTTTAAAATGTTGTAAAGTTGTGAACATTGAAATCGAATGAGAACATTGTTATGAGGCGTAGTAGATTACTGAAAGAACAGGGTTATTTTATTAAATAGTTTGGTTATCAGCGATTACATTATTGTTTGATGTATGACTCAATTTAAACACGGGTATTATAGTAAACCTGCATTAAAGTGCGGAGACAATTTAACTTTTTCATAAATTAGTAGGGATGCATTAATGGTATCATTATATATTGAAGTTTAAACCTGAAATAAATAACATAATTTTTGTAGAATGTAAAGTATAGTTTAGTATAAAAGATAACAAAAATAAGCTAGAAAAATACCTCATTTGGTAATACAGGATTGAAATTGATTAGCAAAAGGGAAACAGATAGAATCCCGACACCTAGCATTTTTCTAAAATAAAGAAAATCCTCCAAAGAATTCACAAAATTACTAATTACTTATTTTGACAGAAAACCGGCGTTCTATTATTGACGTTTGTTCAAATGTTGCTATCTCAAATTTCAAGACAGGTTTTTTTTTATCGTGGTTCTTATTTAATGTTAGAGTGCCGAGGGACAAATAGCTGCTAGGCACAATGAAATATAAAGGAAATGAGGTTTGTTTTAATTTTAGTCACAAAAGTTCCCATTAACATGAGCTATTGGAAATATTGACAGTAATTAGGGGAATATAATAAGGCTGAAGCAAGCGGAGAAAGGAGGGATATAGATGAGAGAGAGAAAGGTTGGGAAGAACCTGATTATTCATTATGGTCACTTGTTAAGACACTCTTAATATCTGGATAATATCATCTCTAGAAATAACGCAAAAAGGTAGGAATTCAAACTCGCTTTAGGTAATTACTATAAGTCATTTATTGTTCTATTCGTGGGGTTAGTCTTAAATAAAGTTAATCTAAATTAGGTACAAAATATCATTAAAATTAGAAAGTCGAGTACTTAATTCTATGTGAAAGTCTTTGTTCTTAAAATTAGTGATTCACTTGTTTAAGTCTACGAAAAAGTTGATTCTTAAAACTAGAGATTCACTTGGCTTAATTATGCTGGAAAGTCTTAGTTATCCTACGTAAAAGTCTTTATCTTTAGGTGTGATATTACGTGAAAGTCTGAGTATTCACTGGGTGACAAGGTGGGAGAATTATAACAAGAGTTCAAAGCACTTCCCTGTTACGATGACCATCCAGAGTCCTGTGGCAGGTTTCCGAAGGGCGGAGACCAGTAACTTCCTGGCCGGATGTCTACAGCAACTTCGGTCAAAGCGGCCTCTCCGAGGGGTGAGGATGGGTACCTTCCTGGGCAGAGCGTCCCGTCAACTTATCCCGTGGCCTGGGCGGCCTTTCCGAAGGGCGGAGATGGGACATCCTCCCGCGCCGGAGTCCTGACATCATCCTTCCTGTAGCCTGCGTTCGGAACTCAACTGAAAAACTCAACTGAGGCTTTGAAATCAACTGTCTCGATGACCAGCTTCTCCTGTTGCCGGGGGTCATCTGTCTCGTAGGGATATAGTTCTCCCTTGTGATCATATTTCGAATCACGGTTTCCGAGGTCATTCCGATCCGATTAAGGATCGGTTTGCGGGCCGCCAGTTTGTTATTATCCTCGAGTGTCCTTTGTTAAAATTATGCCGACGTTTCACAATATAGGTAACTCTCTGAGCTTTATGGCGGGTTCCGTTCCGTATGCTAGCCCATTGCTTAATTTGTGCAAGGCCTCTCTAGTCAAGGGGGAATTACTAAGAACTAAGACGCAAATAGTTTTAAGAGTAAATATGTCTGTGAATTCGGCCATGTGGGTAATACCAATGGGCATATCACACTTAATGTAATAGAAAATTGAGACCATTTCAAGCATCGTTGCATTTATGATTGCGATTTTTCCATCTGGGCTGTACTGGGAATATCTTATGCTCTGCAAAAATAAATACATGAACCAAAAATATAATCTTTTCGACAGATAACCAAATGAATCATGGATGTTGGAAATCTGAGAATAAATATAACCGCCCATTTTAAATTTCACGATGAGAAAAAATCCCCGGGTTTCAGTATATTTAAGGTTTTTTTTTTAATTTCAATAAAATTAACAAATTTTTTAATAATATAACAAAATAATTTTCAGGTGTTCTGGATTTTTCTAACGGATTCACTGTTTTATCGCTTGATAATTCCCATTCTCCTCTTTAGTACTTGTCGGTGATTTATTTATTTTCATGTTGCTTAACCTTCAAATTGACAGCTACGTTTCCTATCGCTATTGAAGATGGCTGAACAATAAACAGTGCTTTTGATTGACAGATGACAATATAATAATATTTATAATGTCTAGTCGAAATCCGACAACTTTAATGAGCTTATCGAATGATGAACATTTTGATTATTTATTTAAAATTGTTTTGATCGGTGACTGTGGCACGGGGAAGACATGCATAGTTCAGAGGCTAAAGTCAGGAAACTTCATCGAACGACATGGAAATACGATTGGTGTAGATTTCTCAATGAAAACAGTCGTTGTAGATGGAAAAAGAGTTAAGGTAAGATAAAATTATTCACTTTTTCTTAATATTTTCAATTTACTTCGTCCATTGTGATGAAGATGTTTATTTTTAGCCCACACAACCTTGTAATAAATATTAGTATGTAATAACATTTGATTACCTAGTAAGCATGCTATTAAATCATGCAAATTACCCGTAGTTATTTTCAGCAATGAATATTGTATTAAATTGATTATAAGATCCAACAACATTACCCCCCAATTTCTTATTATTTAATTATTTATTTGACCCCTTTTAAAACTATCCCTATCTAGTTAATCATTTGTGAATTCATGATTCATAAAGTACCTACAGATTTTTCAACATGAACCTACAACCATTTTATTTTAGTTACAAATTTGGGACACAGCGGGACAGGAGAGATTTCGAACAATTACACAAAGTTACTACAGATCTGCCAATGGAGTCATTATAGGTATGACAATCACATGTTAACCTTTGTTCTTTTTTAAAGTTGTGCAAATATGAGGACTGCCTCATTCTTAATGCGCATAAATTATTTAAAAAAAAACCCTGCATCATTTTAATTACAATGAATAACAACTATTTCAGTCACCGAAGAAGAAAAATAATGCATTTTAATTCATTAATTTAATAAATCATGGTAAATTTTATAGTTTTTTAGGTTTGGTTTTGTATTTTTTTTCAAACCCTAACTAAAAACCTAAAACCTATTTTATGTGTTATATTGTATTATATATAATATAGGTTTTTGGTTCTTAGTTTGGGATTAAACAAACCTAAAAGTGAAGCAGTCTGAAAATTTACCATAGTTTGTA
The DNA here is from genome assembly GCA_022606495.2 of Halesus radiatus. Classification (NCBI taxonomy): domain Eukaryota; kingdom Metazoa; phylum Arthropoda; class Insecta; order Trichoptera; family Limnephilidae; genus Halesus; species Halesus radiatus. Next base: position 102,504 of record JAHDVE020004526.1, read on the forward strand.
ATGTTACACAATTAAAAATGAAAAAAAAAATGTTTAAAAATCATTAATATATTTTTGCATATGGCAATAAATTGAAATAATACCTATGTCAACGAAAACAAAAAAAGAATGAAGGTATTTTTCCACGCTTTTAAAACTTTCTAAATTGTAAAAATAAAACTTTTTTTCAAGTAATTATCTAACTTATTTAGGGTGTCTAGGCAGGTACCTAATTTAATTTCTTTTTTAATTATCTTTTCAGTTTATGATATAACAAAGAGGGCGTCCTTTCTATCTCTTCAGCGGTGGATAGACGAGGTGAGGAGATACACCTCCACCACAGCCCTTCTCCTCCTGGTGGGAAACAAGTGCGACATGACGCCACTCCGGGAAGTGGAGTTTGCCGAGGCCGAAGCCATGTGCCGCTATATCCCGGAGATTATGTTTGTCATGGAGACATCAGCCAAGGATAACACTAATGTGGAAGACGCTTTCATGTGCTTGGCAACGGAACTTAAGGTACCTATTTAAAAAATACTTTGGGCGCTATGTGAGGGGGGGGATTTGATGTCCTCCGCAAATGCTCTCCACTGGCTGCGGTCCCCCACCACTCGTCACCAGTCCTCGATCCTTCCCAGCGGCGTTTTGTGGCCTATTTCATTGGGAGTTCAATCGGAGATTAAAAAAGGGAGAAAAAAATTCCCTCATCTATGAATCTTATGAAACGGAAATTAATTAGAGAGAATTATGGTAAATTACCCTGAATTACGGTGAATGACGGTAAACTATCATTAATTACAATGAAATACGGTGATTTTACGATGAATTACGGTACGGTGAATTACTGTAAATCACGATGAATTACGACAAATTACTGTAAAATGTGATAAATTTCACAGAATAACGGTGAATTAGTGTAAATCACGGTGAATTCCTGCAAATTACGGTAAATTATGACAAATTACTGTGAATTCTGATAAATTTCGCAGAATTACGGTGAGGTACTTAGAATTCCTGCAAATTACGGTAAATTACGACAAATTACTGTGAATTCTGATAAATTTCGCAGAATTACGGTGAGGTACTTAGAATTAATGTAAATCACGGCGTGATAAATTTCTCAGAATTACTGTATATCACGGTGAATTACCACGAATTACTGTGAATTGTGATAAATTTCTCAGAATTACTGTATATCACGGTGAATTACTGTTAATCATGGTGAATTACTGTTAATCACGGTGAAGTACTGGAATTACGGTAAATTACGACGAATTACTGAATTACTGTGAAGTACGGTGCAGTATTAACGGTGAATTACTGTAAATCACGGTGAATTACTGTAAATCACGGTGAATTACTGTTAATCACAGTGATGTACTGGAATTACGACGAATTACTATGAATAACGGTGATGTACGGTGCAGTATTAATTGTGAATTGTGATAAATTTCTCTAAATTACAGTGAATAACGGTGAATTACTGTAAATTACGGTGAATTATTGTAAATTACGGTGAAGTACAGTGAATTACCACGAATTACTGTGAATTGTGATAAATTTCACAGAATTATAGTGAATAACGGTGAATTACTGTATATCACGGTGAAGAACTGGAATTACATTGAATTACGACGAATTACTGTGAATTGTGATAAATTTACAGAATAACGGTGAATTACTGTAAATCACGGTGAATTACGTCAAATTACTGTGAATTGTGATAAATTTCGCAGCTATCGGTGAATAACGAAGAATTAAATTGAATTACGGTGGAGTACGGTGAATTACGGTGTATAACTGTGAATTCCGGCGAAGTACGGTGAATTACGTTGAAGTACGGTGAATTATGGTACAGTACGGTGAATTACGGTAAATTACGGTGAAGTACTGTGAATTACGGTGAATTACTGTAAATCGCTGTGAATTACTGTAAATCACGGTGAATTACGAACATATTATATATCCTACACTTAAATTAGCTAAAAATTATTTAATTAGATATTGATAAAAAAAATATTGCAGGCGTAATTAAGATAAAAAAAGTTGTTTGTTAGTGGCATTTCACAATCACCGTTGTCAGAAATGTATACATAAGCACCAATACACACAATCCTAAGTGTGTGTTGTTCGGGTCAACTCCAGTCGCCCAACTTATACGTACATTCCTTATTTATTTATAATATAATTTATAATTAATTAATAGCTAATACCCGACTACCTAATGAGTAAATGGATTATTCAAAGCAGCATAACTCGTAATGGAAATTTATATTAGTATCTGAAAATATTGAGTAGTATTGACCTTTGTACCAGACGGAAAAAGCTGTGCAAATTTCATGACACCAAAGCTCACTGTGAGATTTTATTAGTGGGACACACAATCAGATTTTTTATTTTATGAATGTAGATTGGCATAATGTGTTTAACAATAGGCATATTGTAATCAAATATTGATCCACCCACACTGACTGCCCTATTATGTTCTTTTAAACGATAATATATACATGATCAAATTCCCAGAATAGATAAAATAATAATATTTCAGAAAACAATAAAAAAAAGGGAAATAACCCCAACACAAAAATAATAAATTAGCTCCTGAACTGTAGGGTATTTGACTCATCAATTTATTATTTTAACTATTTTCCTTCTACCACGACCAAATAATATTCAAATTATAAAGTAACTACATAAATAATCATTTCGCCGCATGGGTACCCAGAGAGGATAAAACGCCACACAACATTGTCTTGGCCCTCATTCCTTGTTTCATTCACATTCATATAACTCTACTGTTGTACTGAAGCTTGGACATGATCCAACTCGAGTATTTGATTTATTAAATCCAATTCAATACAGTAATTTTCCTTCATTCAAAATAATGATTTACATAGATGTATGTTTCACTTAAAAATTGTTAAAGCTCAGAAACTATGAATTTAATGCCGAAAAATGGTTGTGAGGCGGTGCTTAACCCAAAATGAAGAAATAAAACTAGCAGCCTTTGAATGCAAAATATCTCGAAAAATCTTTGAACCTACGCTAGAAAATAGATCATAGAGAAATTAAATGAACCATGAACTCGAAACTTTTATTGAGCATGAGACCATTGTTTTAATTAACCTCATTCAATTTCATATACCTACGAGAGCAACTCGTTCCAAAATCCTGTTTAAATGTAACAACGCCAGGACTGAGCATTACAAACGCTCGCTTGTACCTATATTACATGAAGTTAGTAATAGATACGCAGATGTAGCCGATCTATTTAACTGCACGAAAGGTAAATACCAGAAGGCTATACTATCATCTCTTTTCAATCAATATTAATATAACTTACGTTTACTATATGTTTTATATGTACGCATATCTTTTACTTTTATATCCTTCATGAACTTTTATTTTTTATATACTCTCTGATGTCATTGTACGACCTAATGCCACATTTAATAGTTAACCCTTGAAACTATTTGAGCTATATTCTTATACTTGTAGTTAACTGTGACATGTAATTATTGTTCATGGTATATTTATACTGTTGATATTTAATAAATTGCAAGATTCTGTATGCCCAAAGACTGTGATGGACTGGACAAGTTGAATGAATACCAGATGACCGGTCACCAAAAATGATGACTGTGTGGGTGGTCTAGTGGAAGCGACCCAGAGGCAGATAGAAGTAGAGGTGGATGGACTGCGTGAAAGAGAATTTTAGCAGGACGGAAAGGACAAGTGGCGATTTTTTTCAAAAGTGCGTCAAAAAATCCACCCGTCCATATTAATACTGCTCGAGAGTGAGTCCGAAATGAATTCCATACGTCCTTTTTGAACTGTGCGTCTATGGGACTTTCTGCTCTAAGAAACAGTTCATATAATCCTATACTCATGGCGCTTCAGTGGCAAACCGTGGAAGCATGCAAACCATTAGGAATCTGTCAGCTGCCCGGGTGCGTAGCGATTGTGGGATTTGTTAACACCAAATTTGTACAGAATAGTATTTTGCAAAAATCAATAGATTGTTTTCTGTGATTATTGTGTTTTAGGTTGCTATTAAAATAAATTAATGGCGGAAGATATAAGTTACATAAATTTAAAAAATGCTCAGTTTCCTGTGTAAATTGTGATTTTCGAAATAACAATTTTTTTTATAACCTATGATATTACATTCATTAGCCACAAACGCTTTAATGAATTGCCAAATACTATCTTGCTGCTAATTCGCTAATCTCCGGTGTAAGCGATGTGATGAAATTCCTTTAGATCTAGGGAAAAATATTGTAATTCACCATAATTCACCGTAATTTACCGTACTTCACCGTAATTCACCGTGATTCACCGTAATTCACCGTACTGTAATTCACCGTAATTTACAGTAATTCTCCGTAATTCACCGTACTTCACCGTAATTTACCGTAATGCACCGTATATTACTGTAATTCTTCGTAATAGACTGTTACTCACCGTAATGCATTGTAATTCACCGTACTTCACCATAATTCAACGTGATTCACAGTAATTCACTGTAATTCACAGTAATTCACCCTACTTCATCGTAATTCACCATTATTCACAATTTATCACAATTCACAGTAATTCACAGTAATTCGTCGTAATTCACCGTAATTAACCGTACTTCACCAAAATTCATCGTGATTTACAGTAAATCACTGTGAATTACTGTGAATTACTATGAATTGTGATAAATTTCGCAGAATAACGGTGAATTACTTTGAATTACGGTGAATTACTGTAAATTACGGTGAATTACGGTGAATTACTGTGAATCACGTTGAATTACGATGAAGTACGGTGAATTACAGTGCATTACGGTGAGTAACGGTCTATTACGATGAATTACAGTAAGTGATTTACGGGGAATGACGGTAAAGTACAGTGAATTACGGTGTATTACTGTTAATTATGGTGAATTACGGTGAATTACGGTGAATCACGGTGAAGTACGGTAAATTACGGTGAATTATGGTGAATTACAATATTTTTCCCTAGATCTAAAGGAATTTCATCATATCACTTACACCACTATTCAGATCTGGTCACCAAACACAGCTAAACGCCATTTTAAGCAACGTTTCAATTCTGAATGGTGGTCTTTCACCAGGGCGATACTGAGAGTATCTTCCACTCTGGAACGTGCGCAAATATACAATATATTATTTTTAAATGAATTAATTGTGAAACAGAACAAACTAATTAAATAAAATTTACTTGCACACGCCGGGATTTGAACCCGAAACCTTCGTATACGAAGATGAGAGCCTTACCCCTCGACTATGTCAAAGTTGGATCATGTCAAGCTTCATTACAACAGAAGAGTATGTATGAATGTGAATGAAACAAGGAATGTGGACTGAGACAGAGTTGTGTGGCGTTTCATGCTCTCAGGCTACCCATACGGCGAAATGATTATTTATGTAGTTACTTTACCATTCCATTAAAAATTAGAATATTATTTGGTCGTCGTAGAAGGAAAACAGTTAAAATAATAAATTGATGAGTCAATACCCTACAGTTCAGGAGCGAGTTTATTATTTTTGTGTTGAGATTTTTTCCCATTTTTTATTGTTTTCAGTAATATTATTATTTTATCTATTCTGGGAATTTAATTATGCATGTATTATCGTTTAAAAGAACATAATAGGGCAGTCAGTGTGGGTGGATCAATATTTGATTACAATATGCCTTTTGTTAAACGCATTATGCCAACGCATAAAATAAAACAAAATGTTCTGTTTGTGTGTCTCACTAATAAAATCTCACACAGTAAGCTTTGGTATCATGAAATTTGCATACCTTTTTCCGTCTGGTACAAAGTCAATACTACTATTTTCAGCTCCTAATATAATTTTCCATTACGAGTTATACTGCTTTGAATAATCCATTTAATCATAAGGTAGTCGGGTATTAGCTATTAATTAATTATAAATTATATTATAAATAAATAAGGAATGTACGTATAGGTTGGGCAACTGAAGTTGACCCGAACAACACACACTTAGGATTGTGTGTATTGGTGCTTATGTGTACATTTCTGACAGCGGTGTAATTGTGAAACGCCACTAACAAACAACTTTTTTATCTTACTTATGACTGCTAATTTTTTTAGCAAAAAGTACAAGTATAGGTTATATAATATGTCATTCAAATTTAAAAATTAAAAAAGTTTTATAGTTACATATTCGAAAAGTTTTACAGTGTGTTTTCCTTTTATTATAATTAAAAATGATTTTCTTTTTTATTTCGAAAAAAAATTCTTTTCTGAAGTCGTAAATAACAAGTTGAAACATGCTGTATGTTAGCAATGCATCTGTGTGTTTACTGTGTTATTCATATTTTCTCATTCTTACTGACATATTTTATAATACTGCATTGGGTGAGTTTTATAAAACTCTTTGGACTTGCTTAGGACCGGTTTTATAACCATCCATTCGTAACGCTTGATACCATTTTTAACTAGTATTTGGACTACCGTCCGATTTCGCCATTTTATAAATATTCATTAGATTACCGGTCCTTTGACAGTTGTCAGTTGTAAGTAAAACAAAGTACTTACCTTTTTCAATTGACACAATAGGACAACCAGGGAATGAATACAATCTAAAATTACATGAATGCCAAAGCAATTTTCCGCAATTTTCTCGCCCCCTTAGTACGTATTCAGAAAGTATAAAATATCTTGGCATAGAAATAGATGAAAATCTTCGGTGGAATACTCACATAAATGGTATTACAAGGAAACAAGGAATATATTTTTTTAAAAACATCAGAAATATTTTATGTCAAAATGATGTTAAAAAAGTTTACTATGCGCGCTATTATCAAATGTTTTGTATTAGATAGTTCTACGAGTATGCTAAGAATGTTTTAATCAAACATTTCATAAGTTCAAAAAAACAGAAAAAACTTAATTTTCACCGCACAAGAGTGAACCAAAATGACATTATGAATATTCCTAAATTTAAAACTGCTGTTGGATAAAGGAATTATAAATATCTCTACTAGGCTATATAATTCACTTTCACCGGCGATAGAAAAAAAAAAAAAAAACAGACAAGGGAAATGATTTCAAAAATTAAATCAATACCTGGCTCAAAGAAATCAAAGAAGTGGAGTTATCCAGCATCTTGAAAAGAACTTTGTAGGAGCTTAAAAACTGTCAGTTTTTAAATTAAACCTAGTCCGCCTCAGCACAGGAACCCCTAGTGAGGGGGACTAAGAAAAACACTACAAATTGTCTTATTAGCTTTATAAAAATTTATCAACTAAATGAAAAAAATTGTAATGAAACTTAATAAAAAAAAAATATTTAAAAAGACAAAATATAATTTGCATTTTCTGAAATGGATGACGAACTAATGGCAATTGTTCAAGACAGAAATGAGGTTATGAACAGATAATGGCCCTTCAACGAAGAACGGTTCGTTACGTAACAGAAGTTTGGTAGTTCGTTTATATTCCCCTTAATATTCCATTTTCATATTTTATTTATTTTTTGATGTTGTTGAGTGATTAATGTTTTTATGGGCTCAAGCTAGGTATGATTATAAAAGAAAGAGTGAGTAAGAATATTATTGTGATTATAGTAGGTACCTCGGTAAGTGATTGTGATTAAATCCTCACAGTAGGAGTAATAATTTTATTTATGAGTACCTCCTTGATTAGTCAATTGGAAGGCGGGGCATTTTTGGTAGGAAAGACTTGCTCAATGAGGAAAGAGATAATGTGATTTATGTATGTTTAAAGTTTTCTCTTTAACTGTTGAAAACATTTTATATGAGAAATATTTAAATATTTATAAACTATGAAATAAAATGTATATACTTGTATAAGTGTTAATAAATTGAAATTTATTATAATCTATTAAGATTGGGCAGATACATATATACCTTTATATTATTATCGCAGCTTGGAATAAATTCACTAACTACAAAAACATACATTTCTGATATTGTAATTTGGAAAATCTTTTTTTATTTTTTATATGAATACCGCACAAGAGTCCCAACTGCTCCCAACTGTCTGGGCCAGTGAGACTATGGCATCCCCAATTGGGGAATGTTGTGAGGCTGAAGGTATTGGGGAAGGGAAGGAGAAGGGGAAGGTGAAGGTGAGAAAATACCTGGCTGTTCAGATCTGGTCACGACTAAAAGCCATTTCAAGCAACGTTTCAATTCTGAATGGTGGTCTTTCACCAGGGCGATACTGAAAGTATCTTCCTCTCTGGAACGTGCGCAAATATACTATATATTGTTTTTAAATGAATTAATTGTGAAACAGCACAAATTAATTAAATAAAATTTACTTGCGCACGTCGGGATTTGAACCCGCGGCCTTCGGATTCGTAGTCGAGAGCCTTACTCCTCGACCATGGAGGCCGTCATTTGTGAAAACATCAGATTTACAATGTAGCGTAATGCCAATAGGGTATTTGGGAGACGGGAATGGGTACCGCTGCCTCGGAAACCATTCATTGGATAACCAACACCTCTGTCATAGGTCACCCCAACTGGTTTGCTACAGCAGGCGACTACGTGGGGCGCCCGGGTTTATGGGGTGAGGTTTGTCCAGGTCTTGGTGGCGGATGCGTCTGCCCACCATCTGCGTGGTGGGTCGGATCGGGAGAAGCCGGTTGAAGGACACCACTCAACATCTCCGGCCGGACTCTTTCTACTCGTCGCCTTGCACCACAGTGGGAAGAATGGATTAATACGTCCGTCACTCCCGGATACACTAACTCCCAGATTCCTACCCACCCCTCATACCTTTTTCCTTCATAGAACTTCCTTTCCTTAAAAAGACCCTCCACACACCATCCCCAAAGATAATGACATAGGGCATGGAGTTAAAGTTTAAAAAAAAAATACAGCTTTGGCTTCACACCATCCACCCACCTAAGCTGGGGCCTCCCAATACTCCTTCATCCTACAGGCTTATTAGATTGTTGTCTTTCCTCCATTTATTGAATCATTGGTTACTTTCCAGAGACGGCACGAGACGAGCGAAGTACAAAACGGCAGTGACGGATCCGTGACCCTGGGCGGCAGCAGTGCCATAATATCCAAATGCAGCCCCTGCGGAGGCGGCAGCAGGACCACATAGTCCCTCGCAGCGGACTTCTGGACCTCTCTCCTCATTCAATCAATCCCTCAGCCCTCCCGAGCTGTTCTTGTGATAGATCTGACTTTACACGGATGCCACTAGCGCATGGGCGGTGGAGCATGATAATAATATGTGCTGATGTAATGACGGTGATAACTTCATAATAATAACTTGTAATAACGGAGATTATGAAGTTGCCGTCGTGTATGGAATGCAAATCTTTTAAATCAATACTCATTAAGTTATGCTCAATTTATATGGTCACAGGAAGGCGGTAATAATGTATCTACCACTCTATTTACATGCGGACTTTTCATATTTCATTTCTTTCTTTAATTTCTTTTTAAAAATAAAGAGAAACATTCCCGGGTTATGAAAAACCTGACAATATTTTAAAATTTCTACTATCGTCATCATAAGCGGATAATGTTACCTTTTCGATGAAGAAGAACTTAGCTAGCAGTGAAATTAAACCAACAACTCCTGGGTGGGGAACCCGACACGTTTGTCAACTCGGCTACTTTTAAAAATAAAATTATTCACATTTTATAAAAGAAAAAATACGATGCAAAAAGTCCCGATAATGTCTATATGAAATAAAAATAAAAAGATAAAAAATATATGTAACAAACTTAAAACATAAATATTTCTCAAGAATCTTACTCAAAAATATTTCTACAAAAATATTAAAAAAAAAAAAAAAAAATAACGACAACAATGAATCATACATGAAATAATATTTCTTTATTATCTAATACAATCCATTGGTTGGAATTTTTTTTCTTCGTTAAAATATCAGAGTCCAGTAATATTGCAAAGATTGCATTACCACCATACAAGCATATAATTAGATATTGACACCTCTATGTTTTTACCAAAAGTAGGCTGTCTGTAGTTTTCAAGTTCAGGTATGATTTGTGCATTGAACATCTACAAATGCTTATTATCATCTTCCGCTGATTGTTGTGGCTAACTAACTAACTAACCATCACGCCGTTTCCCCTCAGGGGTAGGCAGAGAGGACGAACCACCAAACAACTCGATCTTGGCATACACTTCTTGCTTCATTCACTTTCATACGTCTCATAAATTCTCTTCTGTTATTATCACATAATTCATTAATCTTTCTTTCCATCCCTCCTCTGATATTCCACGTGCCAATTCGACATTGTTCACGTTCCTTCCTCCTCTTCGCGCTACTGAAGGGTTGGCGGCGTGATGGATAGCGAGCCTCATCGACACCTGTGTCGGCCATTCCCTTCCGTGGCCAACTGAATAAATGGGCGTACAAAGCTCCTTACCAAATTCATGGAGAGAATATATTTTTATCAGAAACTTGTCACCTTTTGAAATTTTTCTACGAGTTCTTATAGTTTATTTTTCTTAGAGTAGGCACAGCTTTTCAGTCTTTGTGGACGGCACACCACTGCATGATATTAGTTGCTTGCAGTTAGCTCCACTTTACTGGAGTTCATGAGAACCATTGCTGTACCGACCTCGGTCATTCGGTAAAGTTCGTAAGCACTGACCTCTGTCGAACGGAATATACCCCTCTCTGTGCCACATACCTTCTGATAACCGAATAGAACTTAATTTAGTAACTGTGTGTATGGGATGTCTAATCTATTTAAATACCTTAATGCGGGGGTTCCCAACCTTTTTGTACTCTAGAGCACATTCTAAAATATCGGCAGGGTGGCGGGCACCACCTATTTTTAATCGACAAACTCCTTCCATAACTTCTCATTTTCCCATAATTTATTTTCTTATATTCATAATTTATTAATAAATAATAAACAAAAATGTTTCAAAATAATAAAACTCGAACAAATAAATAAAAATAATTCACATTTTTAATTAATGTTTATGAAAAAATTCTGTCTCTGTCGAATAGTGGCGGGCACATATGAATCGTTCCACGGGCACAGGGTTGGGAACCACTGCCTTAATGATTACCGTAGGTTTAAAATTCACAATTCCCTTCTTAAATTCATAAAGGTATTTCGACTGGGTGAAATTAAGTTTTTGGCAGTTTCAGCAGTATCTCTTTCCTGTGACAACATTAAAAAAAAATTGCTACATTCAAAATTGATATAACATTAAGTACCCATTGATTATCATTAAAAATTGGTTCCACCTCACTTTAATTCTGTGGCCTATTGCTGAAAGTCCCGAAGCCAAAATAGGCAAAAGATTTAACAGCATTGACATTAACTATTTTAACATTAATAATATGTTGTTATGAATCTCAAAATTGACATTGTGTCAGGTTGTTAGGGTTTAGTTCTTTTGTAATTTAAAGTTTGTAATTTTTAAAAGTCTTTTGTAGTTACAATGCTGAGAAAAACGACTTTAGTGTTTTGAACTGGGCCACAGGAATTATATTTTCAGAAGTTTATTTATACATAATATATATATACACAAAGGTGTATGTGGTAATGATAAATGATATACATACATATTTACATATTTATAAGCCCGTTGTACGTGTCCGAGCTACGGTAATGCGTTGCAAACGTTAATCACTATTTAAGCATAATCTAAACCAAGCAAAACTTAATACACTAGAACTCCGTTAATTTTAATTCCGATAATTAAAAAAATGTGTAATTCAACAGTTTTGCAAAAAAAATGGTCTTAAATTTTTTTTTTTCACACTAGATTTTTTTTTGTTCCAAATTCGTTAATTCATATTATTATTATGTAATTCTTAATCTGACATGCCGACCACACCGGTAGTCGGCCTCGATTTTTCGATTAACACGTGAATATGTCGTATTTTTACGAATTTATTTAAAATATCTGATTTTTAAAGCCCGGCCGAGAGACTGTAAAATTTCGGTTTACATGGAAATGTCATAATTTTACAAATTTACTTTGAATATGTGTATTTGAAGGGCCGGCTGCGAAGGTTATCGGCAGCGAAATTTCATTTTACACGGGGAATAAGTCACATTATTATGAATTCATTTCAAATACATACCTGAAATTGGAAGGGGTGGCCGTGGTACACGACTTTTCGGTGAATTAATATTTTTTCTTCCTTTGGATTACGTGGCAATTCGTTAATTCGAAATTTGGTTTTAGATGTCCCGTGGATTTCGAATTAACGGGGTTCTACGTAATTGTAAATATTAACTTTTGATTTCATATCAAAATATTAGAAACAATATGAAATTTTACAAATTAAATTACATTGTATACGGTGTGGGTAGACATTTATCCGGTGATGAGATTTTAGATACGAGATTGGGTCACCAAATAACTTGACATTACATACATATTTATATTTCTGATGTTTTATATTATATATTTTTTATTGCTAAATATAGCTTGGGAGCCGCATTAAAATGTGGCAGGCCATAACTAGCCCAGGCCAGATCAAAAGATATAAACGGTTTTCTGTTTCTTGTTGTTTTTCTTCTTACAACTACGGGCCAATCATTTTAAAGAGCGGACATTTGAATGTATTTGTGCACACCGGTAGTGTGATTCAAATTGGTTCAAATTAGTTTGGAACACCCTCCCGCAGTCCGTTCTTACCCCGCAGGAGTCCTACGACACAGTACACCACCATTCGAGCAAGAATCTCTTTAAAATGTTTCGACTGTACTTGGTTAAAGATTATAATATGTATATTTCTTTTGAAATATGTGAAGTTTTATATTGTTAATTTTAATTGTTAAACTAAAACATTTGAACCCCTGACCTTATCAAATATTAACATCCCTTTCGTAATTATTTTGGTAGTGTCATTTTACATGTAACAACTTCATTAGTTATTTCTAATTTTTAATTATTTTTAATTTTGAAACTGTCAACTTCATTAGTATAGTCGACCCCAGTAAAGGGCCGTCGTGAGTCATCGCCCCGGAATGTTTGTCATGCTTAATTCTTCCGTGATTATCCTTCTTCTCACACGTTTTGCATTAAAATGAAAAAGACAAAAAAATCCAGAATGTCGAATGTTCCATTCAAATACCCATAAACATTGAAGAATTGGCTTTATTTTTTAATTTTACTCTTTTATTGTGTCAAATAAAAGAGTTCCCTTTATGAATGGTCATGGAAATGTGCTGTTTTTCTGATTGTGTAATTAATGTACGGGGATCAATAAACTCCATCCGCTGCATCCACTGTTTTCAGAAATTATGGCCCAGACTACTGACTTAGACATAATTTTTAAGGGCCAGTTTTATAACCATCCGTTCGTAATGCTTGATCCCATTTTTAGCAAATATTTGATTTACCGCCCGATTTCACTGTTTTATAAACATTGATCAGATTACCGGTCATTTGACAGCTGTCAGTTGTTGCCTGACGATCGTGTATTTGAAACCCTGCACTAATTTAATTAAAAAGACAATATATAATTTGCATTTGTGAAATGGATTCCTCATCGAGCAGTGAAAGTGATGACAAGCGAATGGCAATTATTCAAGATAAAAATGAACGGATAACGGTCCTTTAACAAAACGGTTCATTACGTATCCGAAATTTGGTAGTTTGTTTATAAAACTGGCCCTTAATGTGTCAAACTGCAGCCTGTGATGCGCACGCGATGGCTTACGATGAATTTTTCATAAGTTCTACTAAAATACTGATAACTTGTCCAAACAAGTACAGTATGAAAACATGACATCTAATTGATATCATTGAAATTCCCTAACCTCTCTTTTAATGTAGTTTTTTTTAATTAGCGGTATAAATAATATGTGTCATCGTAATGATTTAGTCCACAAAGAGGCTTCAATGAAAATCGATTTTCAGTAGAATTTTTATTTGATTTTATACAATTTCTTTTAAAAATTGATTAATATAATGATATTACCTTATAGGGAAGTACCCTCACTGACTCAACTTTGCTAAAATTATTAGGAAATGTTTTCGAACCTATTTTTTTAATATATTTTCTTTTTCCAAAGATATTTAGTTTCTTTGCAATATAATGGTTGAATTATAATAATTATTGGTAACGGATAATGCTAATTTATTTATTAAGTGTTATATTCTTATTGTAGATATATGTGTGATCCATTAAAGTAAGTATCGATACAAATAAAGGGGTATTTAATATTAGGATAAATATATTAGAAAGGTACTTAATTGTACTGGTTTATTTTTTTCCTTCCATTATTAAAATTGAAAAATCCAATTCGATATGTATATTTAAAACCAACAAAATTAAAAGCCGCTTGAACAATAGTTACGTACTAATATTCAGTTAATTGAAGACCTTCCAAAAATTAAGAAACATTTATCCAACTTTATATTAGGTGTAAAAAAGTACTCTGCAATACGGCAACACTTTTAAGAAGCTAGAAAAACACTCTTAGATTTTTTTTTTATCCTTTCTGAATCTTGTATAAATGTCAAAATGAAAAAAAAAAAACCTTTATGTATGTAACAGATTCATCCCACATTGTCGTAGCATTGAAAAATAAAAATATGTACATGTAACTAACTTCGCTAATTGCTACTTTGACTTTCCCTTTTTGGGGAAGGTCTACAAATATTATTTACATTTATAATTTGAACTAAAGGTATTTGTGTAATACTGTTAAAATGATATCCTCAGATATTTAGAAAGTCAAACCAATCTATTTAAAGGTGGTGATTCATTGCTAAAATCATAGAATAAAGAATATACATTAGAAATGCCTCCCATGTAGATTTGAATGGAAGCCGGTGTACTTAGTACTTTTTGATTCTAGCCCGAGAGAGCCAATGAAATACTGGGCTGTCTCTCTTACATTGCCTACACTGTATATTGCCATTCCATTTGATCAAAATGAAATAACAATGAATTATTTTTTTGTATTTGAAATTTAAGGCCCCAAAATCAGACTTGGATCACGGAACACTCCCACATTGCATTTCTTGTGTTTTTTATTCTATGGATAAAATGGACACCTGTATGTCTTCTGTCTTTGTTGCCTTGATTAAAATGGCAAGTACATATTGTTTTCATTGTTGAATCAAAACCATTTTTAAACTGGTTTGACGCTATCACAGTGAAACTGTCTTATAAGGTTTTCCAACTTTTTCTTCAAGGGAACGAATAAAAGAACTTCTTACGTGGGAACCTTATATGCAGGTTTCACTGTATGTATCTTATGTTACATTGTTATTATTTCATTACATCTGGGATTCTTGTACATGTAATATTATTCTCAATAATTATTCCTGATTTTTGTACAATTTGTAAATTAGGTACAAATAATATTTATCTAAACGGTTTAACCAGTGCCATGAAGGAAGTTTTGCACTGAACAAATTGACACAGCGGGGTGTTTGTATTGATATTAACAAATTATTTTACTCATAAGTATGTATTTTTGAATTGCTGTTTTTTCCAGATGTTTATATTGTGTACATATTATTAATATTATTGTGATTATTTTTATAATAGATCTGATAAAATGCACGACATTGATCAATTTATTATTAGATCTGAAGTCTCTTCCTGTTTTGTGTATTAAATATATGAATCAACCTTCATTAAAAATAGTTGTACAGTGACTTAGTCTGGGGGCATGATTTTAGTGCTTTCGTCCACCAAAAGAAACAAACCAGTAAAATTTCGAAAGTTTCAACTATGCATTTTCCTTTGTTCTATTTTTGCATTAATTAATTATGCATAGTTAAAAACTAAAGTCACAAAAGCCTCAACCGAGATTTGAGCCTTGGAATTTTCCGCTAACTATCAAACTGCTCTTACCACTTAGCTATCAAGGCAACGATCATCGCCGTTGTGATTTCCAAAACACGTTAATTTTTTTATTAAAAAACGGAGGCCTCCTACTTTTATTTATGACCTAAATTGAATTATTGAACTAAATAACTAGCGTGTGCCGTAGAGTTTAATCCTAGATCATCTTGGGAACAAGTATATACATAATAATACTATATATAACATATGTATTAAACATGCATAATCATATTACGATTAAGTATCCAATAATAGTATTTTAATAATTTATGTGGTCCATAGTATTAGATTTTTTAAACAAAATTTACACTGACAATTTATTATTTAAGATCTGAACATCTTTTGCCATGAATATGAACAAAATAGCTTTACGAGATGTCACCTTATGATTGTTTTATCATACATACTTTGTACCTATGAATTGAAGATTATTTCCTGTTGCCTAATGCTGAAAGTACCAAAGTTGAAATAGATACAGACGCCATCATTTACTGTTTTAATTAAATAATGAATAATATGTACTCTGTATACACCACTTTTATTAAAATATATAAATATTTCCACATGTTTCGACAGCAATGCTGTTATCCTCAAGAATATATGAATATATATAATATATATTCCTGAGGATGACAGCATTGCTGTCGAAACAGGTAGAAATATTTATATATTTTAATAAAAGTGGTGTATACAAAGTATATTTTTAATTATTTAATTAATAATGACGCCACAAAGTTACAAATCATTTGAAGAAATTATTTACTGTTTTAATAGCAATAAGAAGGCATCGTTGACTCTCCACTCTAGCAAACAAATTCTCATAAATCGAAAATTTTACTATAAATCGCTAAAAAGTCGAAAATATGATCTACTACTGTATTGTAAACACGTTTTTCTAACGATCTCTATGTTCTAATTTCCCTAAATACAGTGGAACCTCGGTTTACAAGTATAATTCTGTTCACGTTCTGGAAACGTGCTCGTAATAGAAAACACTCATACATATGTATTGAGGTGATTTTTCACAAAAACGGCGCTATACAAGTCATCCAACTATTATTATTATTATTAAAGCCAATTTCCTCATAAGAAATAGTGGAAACTAGGATCATTCGTTCCTAAACTTAAAAGTATTAATATAAAAATGATCCGTTCAAATTATATATACTTTTTAAAATAAAATTTTTACAATAAAATTATTGAAGATTGTAAACCTCAGTATAATATTTAATCACTGAAGAAGAAAATCATTCCATTCGCAACTGTTAACCTTTTTTCTTCCTGATGTTCATCTAGTTATTTCATATTTTCATTGAGAATTGTTGATATTATCTTTTTAATCGTTTTTTAATGTATTATAAAATACATACCTGTAATCGAATAAATTTTTTTTCCACTGCTGGAATCACTTTTGCCTCCTTTTGAGGATTTCGCAAAAATGTGACATTGCATTGTCATTGAACTGCTAGAGCTTTGCTCGGTTGGTGCTTTTCCACAATTTTGCACATTTTCCCACATATTATCAAGTTGGAATTTGATTTTTTTGCTAGTCTTGCAATACAGAAAACCAAATTACTCGCAATCTGAGTTTCCTTTATGAGGTATTTAGCGAATAGAAATTAGAACATATTGATAGAAAAGTATATTTACGATAAGTTAGCAGAGCTGTATTTTGAATTTTTTGCCAATTTATAGTTCAATCTTGGATTTTATCATAGATTTTGCAATACTTTTACTTGAATTTGGTTGCTAGTATGGAGGGTCATTATGAATCTCAACATTGGCGTTGTCATCTTGTATGTCTTTTAGTCATGTTATGAGAAGTTAGATTCTATTAGGAATGAAAGGTCATGCTTTTTTAAGAACTTTAGTATTATTTTTTTTATTGTTCTTCAAAAACATTATCTAGTTTAACTACAATTAAGTAGTTTGTCAACAGGATTTTCAATAACAATGAATGATTACAGATTATTACATTAATTACAAATATGCATACATATTATTATATACTATATGTACTACACCAGTGGCGGCTCGTGACTTTAGAGTGAGCTAGAGTGCTAAGATTGAAAAATACGACGTTATTGATGTTGTTGAAGCTGAAAACAATTTTTTTTTTTCAAAATTTCAATTTTTTGTTTGGAGATTTAGCACTCTAGCTCACTCAAAAGTCACGAGCCGCCACTGTATTACACTATATACGCTACACAGAATACAAACTATAGATTGCTATAAGCGCCAAATATAAGGTATAGTTTTATTCTACTTAGGAGCCATTTTTTCAGCAAATATCTGACTCATTGGCAATTCACTTTTTTTTTATGTTGCTTGGTAACATGTTTAATATTTTAGACACGTATTTATTATAATATTTCGGTACAAGCATGCCTTCATTCTCTGTGAAACTAGTTTGTGCTCGTATTCCACTTTCCTCCTTATGTGAAGTCAACACTGAAAAAAATCAGCTTTGGTACTTAGCGCTAGGCCACAGATTGTATTGAAGAAGTAGATTTTAAAATAGTATGTGTGTTCATCTTCTTTCAATAAGTAAAAATAAATATAATTTCAAAACTTTGTATAATCTCATCTGTAAATGTCTCAATTGAAGTTAGAATCTAGTTCTGCGTTCAGGCCATAACATTTATCACAAATTATTTTATTTACGGTGTAATTCCCAGTACCAAAGGTGCTATATTTTATTGAATGCTAAACATTAAACAAACATTTATTTTATTTTGTGTTATTTTTAATAAACCTTTAACTATCGGGTAAATATCTCATTTATCCAAAAATCTTATTCAAACTTCTATAATATAGAGAAGGATGTCCCGGGCGGGTGGTGTGTGTTTGTTTTGTACACAAATGTACAGTTTTTTTCCGAGCTTGATGAAATTTTGCACACTTGAGGAAGGTCACTGTCTACATGAGATATTGAAAAACCACCCCTATCCCCCTTTCCCATGCACTCTCGGCGTTCAAAATTACTGGGTAGAGGGTAACACATCACAACCTCAAAACTTTATTCCAAACCATTCATAACCCCCGGCAATGCTGGGTACTTCAGCTAGTAATCTATAAAAAAAATATTCGGGCCATGGATGGATCATGCCATTTTAAATACATAATATCGATGAATAATTAACAGATAAAAAAATAATTAACAGATAATGTAGCTGTTTTTCAACTATTTTATCTTTAAAATTCCATGATTGATTAATGCACAAAATCTTTTTATTTTGTCAACAAGTTGATTTTGTGAAGATTAAAATATCATGTCTATTTCGAGTAGTAGACCCATCTACAAAGAGAATAATCTCTAGTTCTTATATTCTAGTTCTTATATTCTAGTTCTTATATAAATTGATAATGAATTTTCTTGGAATAACTTATTGAAGCTTATAAACCTCATTGTAATATTTAATCATTGGAGATAATATTTACAAATCTCAAATAAAATGTGAAACAGAAAAGACACAGAAATAAAAAGGTAATGACTGCATCTGGAACTCTAACCCAAGACCTCTTGGTCTATCTGGGACCTAAAAAATAAGAACGGCTATTAATATCATCTATTTTCATATGAAGCGGTAACTTGGTGATGTGACATTATAATTTAAAAAAATAAAACAATCACTTTTATTTGTTATATACTTTTTCCGACCGGGTTTCGCCACTACCGTAGCTTCTTCAGGGCAGTATATGACTAAACTAAGATACACACGTGTTATTGATTGATAAAAACAGGCGAGTGAAGGGCCAAGGGTGGGAGGTCAGCAGGTACCTGACCGGGAAGGGCGTGTACTTTGTTTATTGGGAATAATTTAAGAATCGGACTTTTATTTAAATTTATTTGATTATTATTGAGTCTACTATTAGTGTTTTTGGCTTTCCTTATTTCTAACACTTCTAAGTTATCTAGTCGAATGCCTATTCCATTTTTATGCAGTAAACTAGTGCCTGTATTTTTATTGAATGTGTGGTCTCTTTCTAACTGCCCTGAAGAAGCTACGGTAGTGGCGAAACCCGGTCGGCAAAAGTATATAACAAATAAAAGTGATGTAAACAAAGTTGTTGTTTTATTTTTTTAAATTAATATAATCCTTAATTAATTCCCATATTTTTTTGGCTGCTATCATTCTGTATGAAATATGATATCGATAAAAATGACGGAAAGCAATAAGGTGGCTGTGGACGCTCAAAAGGTCCAAGTGGACTGTAAATTAATGATAAACAAGTTACTTGATCTTGCTAGGTATTGTATTTTCAGGATGGAAGAAAAGGAATGATGATCATACCTTGTAATTATCGGGTTGGCGATACTCTGCTTTGCAAATCCCACCTTGATGCACTCTGTTAACACTTCGACCCCTTGGAATAACAAGGTTCCATCTGATACAGCAATGTCATGTGATAATGTGCTCTATGGAAGTTAACTTTAAGACTCATTATCGCATAACATTGCCGTGTCAGATAGAACCTTGTTATTCCAAGGTGTCGGCTTGTAATATTAAATGAATTGCAAAATACACTTTGTTTTCACCACTTTATAAATATACATAGATATCTACATGTTTCATATATTCCTGATGAAGAAAGCATCGCTTTCGAAACATGTAGAAATCTATGTATATTTATAAAGTGTTGAAAACAAAGTGTATTTTTAAGTCATTTATTAATAATGACGCCACAAAGTGAATACCAATCGTTTGAAGAAATTATACTTGTAATATTGTTTTTGGGGGTTTAAATAAAACACTATGGGATTTATATCTATCGATGATTGTGGCGATGCGAAAAATGTGAATTTATTAACGCGATACAGGAGAATCCGTTTGTGATAGCTACAAAAGTGCGAATCATTATTAGTTTTCCATTGAAATGCTTGGAGTGAGTATTTCAGACCAGCTCAAGTATCGGGGCTCTATAGGAGCCTGAGTAAATCTGGCTTCCAAGAAACTGGGTGTCTTGTATAGGGCTAGCAGATTCTTCAACAGTGATCAACTGCTAATCCTATATAAATTTCAAGTACGTCCAACAGTTGAATTTGGAAGTCACCTCTGGGCTGAAGCTCCCAAATACTTGATAAACCTGCTTGATTCTGTGCAAAGGAGGGCGATTCGACTGATTGACAATCCGTTGTTAACAGACTGACTGCCATCCCCGAATGCACAGACGCAATGCAGGTATGTTGAGTCTGTTCTACAGATATTTCAATGGAGCCTGCTCGAAGAAGCTAGCAGCGTTGATCCCCTCCGCGCCGGTGCACGTGCGTGAAACTCGACGGACACGGTTGATGTTGGCTTCATGAGAATGGGTCGTTTTGCTGACTCGTTTTTGTGTAAATCGGCTCGTATGTGGAACGAGCTACCGGCATCTGTCTTTCCTCCTACATTTAATCCGGGCCTCTTCAAAGCCCGCATTAACAAATCTCTTCCTACAGCCCCCTCCTTAACCCGCCTCACAACGTTACCCAACTGGGTAGCGATATAGTTACCCTGTACGTGCTCTGTAAATACAGAGGCGCTATTGTGAGGTGCAACAAAAACAAAAAAAAGTTGAAAATAAATTCATAAGTGACAAGATGTATTGTTCCCTTCTTTTCTTGATGAATCCGTCTTCAGTAGGTCTCTTCGAGGATGGAATTCGTTGAAAGGAGAGGTCAATATTAAGGAAGGGAGGAGATGGGAAACAGAAATTTGATAATTTTCATCCACAATTATAGAGTCAATCAACAAAAAAAAACAAAACAAAAATTACCACAACTCCGTTTCACAACTTGTGAAAGATTTTTTAGAATGGCTAGTCTTGCAGATATCAACCTCAGTCCATGCAGTGCGGAGCAGAATTCGTCCTTAGGTATGGGTGTTCGTCACATTTCGAGGGCTTAAAGTCAAAGAACGTTATCTACAAAAGTGCGTCTTTACAGGAGACTTAACACTTGTGTTTTCTCAATAAAGGGGCTAATTTAGTTCAAATTCATACAACAGGCAATATTTATTATAAATGTAGCATTCAATATTGTAATATTTTAGCTATGAACTAAATACCTTCTTTGTTGAGACAGCACAAGGGTAAAGTGTTGTCTCCGGTAAAGTTGTACTTTTGTAGAAAACGTTTTATTTAACCCATAAATGCATTCTGTTGCATTTCTGCAACAGTTTATTTAAGCGCTTATTTATAACTCAGTATACATGCAATAAATGAACTCCAATGCATAGTGTTGCGTAAGTGTAACAATATGCCGAGCCATCAGCAGCACCATCGAAGAATCTAAAAGAAAACGTGGACCATCGCAATGTATACTACCAAAGGAGGTGAGGACTGATAATTTAGGACACTGGCCCATATGGACCAGAGGAACAGATGTAAAATGCCGAAATGCGGTGGAATTTCACAAACAATGTGTGAAAAATGTGGTCTCGTCCTATGCTTTAATAAGAGGAATAATTGTTTTAAAAATTTCCACTTTTCATTTTTTTATTATGTTTTTAATTTCCGTATATTTTGTTCGCCCTCTGCATGATGTTGCATATCTGCAGCAAGCCATCTTTTATGAATAAAATCCACAAATAAACTTACATATTTTATAAATTATTTTTCCCGTCATTTTCAACCTAATTTTAGTATAAAAATATTTTTAATTTTGAATTTGGAAAAATCGTGCATTTAAGGGTTAAGCCTTCGATATGATGATCATCAAATCCTTGATCAGCGCTTTTTTGATTTTTTCACATTTGAAAAGTCTCAAACACAACGGTCATGTTGTTACGCCTGTCAGCCAATCACTATGTGTTCAAAACCTGAAATGAACCTAGAATCAGTGTTTAACCTTTTCCTCGCATCAAAAATATGTATGATTTCTGTCAAACGCAGGACTCTTTAAACTATAAAAGCTTTACGGCGCACATTTGAGCCGCCCGCGTACAGGGCATGTATGGTGCGGCGCAGGGGTGCGCTTCCCGCGTCTAAAAGGTTAAGGGCATTCGAAACATGATTATAATTCTACATGCAACAGATTGCGTTCATTTCATTATTTAACAAACAAAAAAACACTTTTATAGCATGTAATGCTTTTAAATATTGAGAAAGCTGAATTCCTTCAAGAAACTTAATTAACAAGTAGGAAGTACAGAGGCCAGCAAGTTGTTCCACAGCAGGGCTGTTGAACTCAAGAACGAGTCGTAGAAACGACCTGTTCTCATTTGACAAATGTCAACCGTGTACAAATGTTGGGCGCGCGATTTGTGTGTTTCCTGTCTATGCATCAGTGCTGAAGGTATTAATGACGCTAGTTCCTCAGAGCATCTTCCATTGAAATATCGATAGAACAAGGACACCATTTCCACGGTACGCCTGTGGCTCTAAACGTTCCATTTCATATTCTGTAAGTACACCCATCAACAAACAATTAATCCCAATATTTAAAAGCATTACATGCTATAAGTGTTCCAAAATATTTAAATTAACGCCTATGAAGACTGTCCAAATGTAAAGAATTCAAAATGGTGCTGATCGACGATTTGATAGTCATGAAACTTGATAAGTCTCTACAATATGACCATTTCTTCTCTAATAACATTACCTTAGAAGTATTATTTCATCATCAAATAAACAATACAGTTTTAAGATTTGAATTTTTGAAATAATTGAAGACTCAAGTCGAAGAAGGTGTAAAACTATGGTTTTTGCACGGATGAAGGGGTTATGGATCTATCTATCATCAATCACTACCAAAAACCTCATAAATTGTACGATATTTAAACACTTCGATGAACACAATACCTTAACCCACTCATTTCTTAAATTGTAGTCTTTGCAGAAAAATGTTTATGTGGTATTTGAAGATAAGTGACTTAATATAATTTCTTATTAGACGGATATTTTAATAAACATTACATTTGGTATCAACTAATGGGTATAGAAGGGCTTTAAATTTAAAATTTCAGGATAATATTGTAACCTTCTTGTAAATAAACCATATTTTGAACTAAATAATTTTAGTTATTATTATAATTTTAAATACGTTTAAATTAAAGTGGAGTTCTAGAAATTAAACTTGAAAACAAAAAAATAGGGTAATATTGTTTACAAAGGTTAATTATCTACAGCCGTTGTTCTCAGTTACACATTTTTATTATATTTTCACGCAATAATTCATTATCGTGAAAGGCATTAAAGTATTTTTTTATCGACATTAAATACCTGTACATACAAAAACATCTTGGATTTATTGCTGTAGAATTCAACTAATGGCTACTGGCTACTAACTCATATTGTTGTTATCTGAGCAAAACAAAATTTATTGCCGATCTTCCTACCTACATCACCTTCTATCATACCATTATACTACACATCCAATCCACTGCATGAACTATCCTCCTATACACGTCACCTAATACATCATTACACAACACATCCAATCAACTGTTTAAACAATCCTCCTACACATATCCACCTATCATAACATTACATTACACATCCAATCCACTATCTGAACAACCCTCCTATTTATACACGTCCACCTAACACATCATTATATTACACATCCAATCCACTGTATTAACTATCCTCCTACACACATCCACATATCATACCATTACACTACACGGCCAATCCACTATCTGAACAACCCTCCTATTTATACACGTCCACCTAGCACACTATTATACTACACATCCAATCCACTGCATGAGCTATCATCCTATATACGTCCACCTATCACACCATTACACTACACATCCAATCCACTGCATGAGCTATCCTCCTATATACGTCCACCTATCACACCATTACACAACACATCCAATCCACTGCATGAACTATCCTCCTTTACACATCACCTATCACACCATTACACTACACATCCAATCCACTGCATGAGCTATCCTCCTATATACGTCCACCTATCACACCATTACACTGCATGAGCTATCCTATATACGTCCACCATTATACTACAAATCCAATCCACTGCATGAACTATCCTCCTTTACACATCACCTATACCATGACACTACACATCCAATCCACTGCATGAACTATCATCCTTTACACATCACCTATCACACCATTACACTACACATCCAATCCACTGTATGAACTATCCTCCTTTACACATCACCTCCCATCACACCATTACACCACACATCCAATCCATGGATTTTGGTTCTGGAAAAATTAGTAATTCTTAGTATTTTTTAAAAGTTTTTATTTATGTTTTTTTTTTAAATCACCAATTCTACCTGTGAGATTTTAGCATTTTTTTATAAACCAGATAAGTGATCTGTATTGTGTGGTAGAGCTCTATTTCGCCTCCAGGATGAGGGTTTCCGTTTTTACCTAAAGGGCGTGCTTTTGAAGATATAAGGGCTGGAAGTTTTGCCCTCTAGAAATTTCAAGAACAATTTTCCGGAAATTTCTAGAAGGTTCGATAAAGCTGTAGAAAGTTCTCGAAGGAGTGGTGAAGTATGTTGGCGAGCCAAGAAGGTTCCAGAATATTCTGAATGGTTCGCTAATGCTCTAGGATGTTATGGAAGGAGAAAGTTCTAGAAGCTTTCAGAAATGAGTGGCGGAGTGTGGCAGTGAGTCTAGAAGGTTCTGGAAAGTTCTAAAATGTTCGATAATCTTGATTTTAATCAATATACGAGTACGAGTATATTATAAAAAAAAGTATTCGAGAGCATTCCACAACATTACAGAACATCCCGAAAAATTCTGGAATATTGTGGAATGTTCGGGAATAGGGAATAGAGAACATCATTGGGGAACATCCCAGAACACTCTCGAATGTTGTTCTGAGCGAAGCCGGGTACCCCAGCTAGTAATAAATAATTTCTCTCTGACGTCCTTCTCTCCCTTAATGGAAATGCCCGAAATATTATCACGGTCCATAACTGATTTCATACCCTTTCGACTGTTAAAAAAACTAATTGTTGATTGGGAACTGCCTCAATCGCTAGGAGTGCGGTGTGTGGACAGGGCTACACAGTAAATTAACAAAATTAGATGCAGCATAACTAGGGATCTGAAAAATTCGCGTTATTTTTTTGACGAACTTCGCGTTTTTTTTCCGCAAAAACGGTGGTATTTTGCAACAGTGATGTTGTGTTAACTTTTTGGTATTTTGCTGCAAAAAAGTGACAAAGCGACTTTTTTTCAGTTTGCGGCGTTTTCAACGTGGAATTACCTGGATTAGCTGCGTTACATTTTATGGCTATTCAAGCTTGTCAAAACCATAGACAAATAAACATTTAAAATGTGTAATCTTAATTTATTATTTTAAAACACGTACCAGAAAATACGAAAATTAGCATTATTTGTCCAAAATTGCGAATTTCGCGTTATTCTTGTGAAAATGCCAACGTTCGTGTTTTTCGCGTAAAAATAACGAATTTCGCTTAATAATTCCAGTTATCGCAAAAGCGAAGTTTGCAGGTCTCTATCATATATATAACAATTTCTCAAGGTGACCAAATGGGAAACTAAAGACGTTCTTTGACGATCATTTTTTTCATCCAGATTGGACGTGAATTGTCTTTTTCTATGGAATTTTCTTTAGAATTTATCCATAGAAAAAGACAACTCGCGTGAAAACTGGGCGAAAAAAAAATGATTGTATAAGAACGCCTTAACGAACAAACGAATGAATTGTTTTTGAAATCTGCACATGTATTATAAATACACTCTATTTTTTTCTGTCTCTAATAATAAGTAGGTACCCTAAACCCACCACCCTAATCCACCGTATTTTATGCGCACATCGCGACCCTTTCGGTGGATTATTATTTATTATTTAAAAATACATCAAGTAATTTTAATTTATTAGAGCATTGAAATTGACAGCAAAATTTATCTATGTTGAGGTTAGAATAGCCGTTTTTGAGATTTTTGGCGATGCGCGAACATGAGTTTAGACGTTAGTACGAAGGATCAATGTAGAGATTTTTTTTAATAATTGAAAGGATTCGTTGTTTGAATCGCCCTTTGCTTAAAACATATCGGTCACAATGCACCCTTCCCTACCGGCAGAACCACCAGGGCCGTATTTCGACCTAGGACACCAATGCAGCTGCACAGGGCGGCTAATTTTAATTATAACCTAGGGCGTAGGCGACTCGATGCCGGAAGACGGTCATGAGAAAATAGCAGAGATAAAACGATGTTAGTTATTATTCGCTTATCTGTGTTACCGAATTAAGGTCAATTTTCCCTTACTTCGTCTGAAATACATTGAACATTTTCTAATATCGAAATTCTTTCTAGAGCAGATAATTAATTATAATTAATAATTAATTTCATTTCATCTGTCGCCTAGAACTCGAAAGGTGTTATGTAAATTAGCGATAACAATTTTCTTTCAAATTGGTATTCGATCACACTTCTAGTAACGTTTTGTTCAGTGCCTGAATTTTTTTTTTGATTTTGTTTAATGTGATACCAGAGAAGAGTCCCAGCTGCTCTTAACCATCTGGAGCCATTGAGACTATGGCATCCCCAATTGGGGTATGTTGCGAGGTTGAAGGTATTGAGGAGGCGAAGGAGATGGTTAGAGGAAGGTGGGGAAGTATCTGGCTATTCAGATCTGGTCACCAAACACGGCTAAAGACATTTCAAGCAACGTTTTGATTCTGAATGTAGGTAGGTATGGCCTGTAATGCAAAAATACCTACCCATATACAGGCGAATCTTTTAACCCTTGGAACGCCAAGCACCCGCGATCTAATACTTCCGTAGTGTTTTGAGGCTTAATTTGGAGGCGGCCAGCATCCATTTTCGGAATAACTTGTTTTTTTTTCAAAATGCTGTTTTTGTAAATTGTACCGTCCTACCGGAAAATGTATTTATGTATTTTTATTTTTATTTTTTATAAGTTGCATTACAAGTAATTTACAAAACATATTTAATTAAAGGGTATTCCTGATCGTGTATACCTTATCAGAAACTCTTGTGTCTGATAGGGGAGCCACGCTTATTAATTTGGTAGGTACATAATATTTAATTTGATTCTATTTATAAAATGTTTTGTATGAAATATTTACGTAAGTAAGTTTTTTTGTAAAGAAGGATTTAATTTTATATTTTTGTTCTGATTGGACAGCGCATTTCCATGGAGAGATTATTGTAATTTTTTATGGCTTGATAAATATAATAGGTTTTGCATTTGAGTTATTTTATAATTAGGTATTATAAATTGATTTCCATTTCTCATAAGCTTGTAATATTTCTGATTTTCTTTAAGATTTTTCTCTTTACATATTTTAATAATAGAAACTTGTTTAAGTATATCGTCAATTTATTACTGGAATATTGCGAAAAGTGATTTCGTTCAGTAAGTGGAATTTAAGATCCTCCCCAACAAATAATATATCCCAATATATGTAAAAAATGTGTATATTTTTAATTAAGTAATTTCCCCAAAATAGCTAGTTATATTCAGAGAAATAATTTTTTGACATTGCCGATCGGATACGCCGGCGTCCAAAGGATACACATTTTGGTTATATGATGGACATTTTGAACACGTTTTGGGCACGTATGAATGTACTTATGCACACCGATTGTGGTTCAAACTGGTACGAAATTGTTTGGAACACCCGAACCCTTACCTCGCAGCAGCCCCGCGATACGGTACACAACTACACAAGCAAGACTCTCATGAATTCTACTGCACAATACTTAAAAGACAGCCTGACATGCTTAACTTTGCAGTCGGTTGTGTCGCAAATTTTGTGGATATAAAACAATCGATTTAAAGAGTTCATTCGTTTCTTAATTCCTAATATGACCGCCTGCAAAGTTGTTGTTAATATGTTGTCTTTTTCGTTTGTCCGTAACTCCCTTCACACCGAGAGAAAAATATTAAGGTAAACACAATAATAATACGACGACTACGACGACGACCACAACAACAACAACAACAACAAGAACAACAACAACAACAACAACAACAACAACAAGAACAACAAGAACAACAACAACAACAACAACAACAACAACAACAACAACAACAATAACATCATCATCATCAACAACAACTACAACAACAACAACAACATCACCATCAACAACAACAACAACAACAACATCATCATCAACAACAACGACAACAACAACAACAAAAACAACAACAACAACAACAACAACAACAACAACAACAAAAACAACAACAACAACAACAACAACAATAACCACCACAGCAACAACAACAACAACAACAATAATAACAATAACAACAATAATAAAAATAATAATTATTATTATTTTATTTTTATTTATTTATTTATTACCAAAAAAATTATAACATAATGCATGATATACATGATTTTTTTTTTACTTGTTATTATTCTACTCTCCGTAAGTTGAGCTCCAGTAGCTCGTGGTTATGGGAGGAGTATTTACAAACATAAGATAAAATGAATACATAGTTAGAAGTAGGTGATATGAAATTAAAAATAAAAACTTATTAAATAAATACAAACGTAATTCAACAAAACACTTTTAGACTAATAATAATAATTAACCAAATAGTAATGTATACGCTAGATAGTACATTATTAGGGGTGCAATATATCATTATCTAAGTTCATTTGCTTTTTAAATTGTTCATATTTCAAAGTGTCGGTTATACTAATTTTGTTTTTAGATAATAATATATTGAACCATCTTATACCTAAATACAAATAGTGGTGCTGAGCCGTGGTCGTTCTTAACATTGGCATGGCTATTAAACTACGGGATGCTACGGTAATATTGTTAATAATTTTAATAATATTACAATTATTAATAATATTATTAAAAATATGTAATTATTAAATAAAATAAAATAAAATAGCAAACGATAATTCTGCAGGTAATTACCGAATTACATATTAATTCCCATAATGCACTGTGCTTGAGTCAGTACCAGTGGAAGTACGAGTAAACAAAACCCACTGTAAGCATTATATTGACGCATCAAACAATTAACATTTCATCTTCTTGGAAAAACAAAATATAATATACACTAATGATTCATGAAAATTATTCATCTCAGGGGTACTTTGTAACTGCATATTAGGTACTGCGCTTGCTCGGGCCCCGGTCCGATGATTTACAACCCCTTGAATCCTCTCTCGGCAGCCCTGTCCACTTGAAGACCTCGAGGTTGGAAAAAGTGACAAAAGATAGAACAAATTTTTAGACATCTTTTTGGATGCTGTGTGGAGGGTCGTTTTAAGTAAGAAAGGAGATTAAGTTCTGGGAAGGACATAGGTATGAAGGTGTTCAAGAGTGACGGATGTATTAATCCATCCCGCCCACTGCGATGCAAGACGATGGATCGAGAGAGTCCGGCTGGAGAGGTCAACGAGTCTCCCCCAACCGCCCTCACATCAACAGCCAAAACCCGGACAAACCTCACCCCATGAACCGGTGCACCCCTGCTAAGTCACCTACCGTAGCGAACCACTTGGGATGACCTATGGCAGAGGTGTAGGTTATCCAATCAATTGAACATGTTTTTCAACAACAATAATCGATTTAGAGTAGGTACTGAAGTGTTCTTCAAATCATGCCTTATCAGATTATTTTTCTGACAAATAACAATTTATTACTTAACGATTACGATCCTGTTATAATTTTATTTCATAACTTCCAATCTGAAGTGACCCCCCGCGCCAAATGTGTATAAATTCATTTACACTTTGAGATTAAATGGCAGATAAAAATATTGTCAGTAAAGTTGGTGACTTGAATTTTAGTTGAGTTCGTCCATCGCTACTGCGCGCATCGCGTGTTCTGTGAATAAATTATTAGTCGATTTTATACTTGGTTCTGTTTATTGGCTATAAATTAAAATCCAAAGGTAGGAACTAGAATCATCCTTTTTTTAAATAAATATATGCCCTTTATATAAAAACCAGAAGAAATCTCTGAAATTTATTTAAAGGCTTTCTTTCAGTCCTTCGTAAATATATTTCATAAAATTTCTTTAATCTTTTTAATTTTAAATAAACTAAATTATAATAATAATATTTTATCTGGGCTAAAGAAAAAGAGCAAATTTATGAATATAATGCTGAAGATGTTGAATGAAATACAAATTTAAAAAATAAAACTCTAGAAATTAATGAGAAAATTTTCATAAATTAAAATGCTTCAAATAGGAAATAGGAAAGGAATTAATAGTAATCAATTCAAATTTAAACAAAGTTTTTTACCCTCATTGTAATATATTTTTAATCATTGAAGATAATGTTTTCAGCTTTTAGAATGAAACATGAAATTGAAAAGACACAGAGAAGAAAAAGATAACGGTAGTAGCTGGGACTCAAACACAGTACCTCATGGTCTATCATGGGAACTTGCGATCTAATCCACTGAGCTACGACTACACTAATCCATCCCGTCATTTTTAACCGTATCATACTTCGATTTCTAAAAACCGTTAATATCATCTTCAATTTATTCCCATATTTTTTGGCTGTTACCTTTTTATCATGACTACAAGATTCTACCCGAAATTATTTGTAATCTTTTTAGATATTGTCTAGGATATACCTATCAGATTTTTATTTATGTGGGACATCTGTTGTGACCTTTTCTACATAAATATAAATTTTTAATATTTTTCTTTTATCTGTCTTTTCGGTTTAATGTTTCATTTTGAGAGTTATTAATATTATATTTAATGTTTAAAAACTTACTTATTATATTGTTAACCCAAATGTATTATCAAACTAAATATCATGAATTCATACATATCTACATTTACGTCCCTGTTGATACATATATTATTGTGATTGTCATGGCAGATTTTATCTGCACATTTATCAAATTACAAACATATATACTCGTATAATCAAATTCTCTTTAAAGCATTAAGAATAACAGATTTATCACACATTTTATTTATCCAACATCCATCCACAAACTGTTTATTACTATTCAATTTGTATTGGAATAACTTATTGAAGTTTATTAACCTCATTTTAATATTTTTTAGGTCCTGGGTTCGAATCCCAGATGCGATCGTTACCTTTTTTTAATTTTCTGTGTCTTTTCTGTTTCATATTCAATTTGAGATGTGTTATCTTTATTACTACTTAGGTAGGTATATTTTGTTTGGATACAACGACTGTACACGTGGATAGCAGTGGCGTGCATTGCCCTTCCGTCACCGACACTTTCCGCTGATTATTATGACCTACTGAATAAATGAGCATACAAGTTCCTTACCATATTTTGTACGGAAAATTTGTCGTCTTTTAATATTTTTTTCTATATTTTCTTCTTATGATTCGTTTTTTTCCTGGGGTAGACGCAACTTTCAGCCTTTATGAGAGCTCGCCACTGGTGGTTGATATATTTCAATTCCAATATCCAAGTACCATTGACTATTAATTGCTATCGCTCGCAATAACGTCCATATCACCAATCTTTGATTTAAAAGTAGGTTACATAAATTTTTATGAGTAAATTTATTTTTTAAATGATAGCGAGATACCCACGTAGGAACTTATTGGATAACTTGTATTATACGATTGACGGCCGGTGTGTATTTCAGTTTCAATTCCCGCAGCGGCGCAAAAATATGATATATAGGTGTTTATGGTAGTTGCCGGACTGGTCTTATGATGATTGTGAGCTGTATTAGACGTTTTTTAATCCTATCAAATATCCTAGATGACAATACGCTGTGAAGCTTCTGACATTTCATGGCAACATACTACACTAGCGCCGCTAGCGGCACAAATTGTACGAATTGGATTTTTTCGTACATTTTAATAGATTTTTTATGAAATATATATTCTTAATGAATTATAGAAATCGAATGACTTCACTGCTTTTTTGTTTAAATCGTCCTCATTAAAGCATACATCACCAGTACGAGCGCGAACAGCGATGTTAAAAAATTCTACTAAAATTATTTGTGACAGTTTCTGTTGATTATCTTTTTTCCTTCTTACTAAATAAATAAATATTGTGGAGGGGCGGAGGGGGGGGGGTCGAAACCGTTTTTAATAAGGGTTGATTTATCGACCAATCGAGTTCTTGTAAAAGTATTACGAATTCTATGATTCAATCGAATATCTAAATTATACGATATGTTTATTATAACCTCTAATTTAGAACTTGTAGCTATACGATCTTTTTTTCCATTTTGTAAACCACCAACCCTGTAACATTATTATGTAAACATTTTTCAAGCAGCATTTTCTTTCAGGAAATATTATTATGTAAACATGTAATCGCAATATTTAAACTCCGCTTCTCTACACAAGCATTGCTTAAAATAAAAGTGTGGTCTTGTAAATTGAATTAAAATGCATTCGTTTTTAATATTTTAAAAAAGGAAAATATTTAAAAAGTAGCTCTGCTTCCTAAAATTAAATACCTACGTTTTTCTTCCGGTTTTCGGTTTTTAACTTCCAATTACATCTTAATTCGGTGTTTACTAGTATTAACATACTATTATCATATTATTAACATACTATTAACATATTATTAACATACTATTAACATATTATTAACATACTATTAACATATTATTAACATACTATTAACATATTATTTACATACTATTAACATATTATTAACATACTATTAACATATTATTAACATACTATTAACATATTATTAACATATTATTAACATACTATTAACATATTATTAACATACTATTAACATACTATTAACATATTATTAACATACTATTAACATATTATTAACATACTATTAACATATTATTAACATATTATTAACATACTATTAACATATTATTAACATACTATTATACAACTAACTTAATCTTTAATATAATGAGAGTATTTGACGTTCGGAAGATTTACGCTAAAACAATCCTCACTAATCCTTATTCAAACAAAAGTAAATACTATGAAAAAAGATTAAACACTCGTATCACTAGAAATGCCAACAAAGATTTACTCCAAATTCTTGTAATTCTTACTAATTTTGGGCAACGGAATTTTAGGTACTTTGCCACAAGAATTTACAACATTCTTCCGGTTAGCATAAAAAAAAACTCTGATTCACAAAAAATATTCAAACACAATGTAAAACATTGGATTAAAAGTAATGATAGGGCATTTACCGGTGCACTCATCCAAATTCGAAATTATTGATTCAACGATTTGCGAAGCATATCTTAATATAAGTGTATATTCATAGGCATTTTAAAAGTATAAAATAATTTGCAAAATTACTGCCTCAACACAGGCTAGCCTAATGAGGCGGGTTGTGTGAAACTTCAACTATAACTGTTATTATATTATTTTCTATTTTACTTTATAAACCACTGTACACTTACATTATTATATTATGCATGTCTTTTAGTTATAGTTAAATTTAATTACAATAAAGATATATTATTATTATACATTACCCCAACGGGTAACACTACATTTTAGATTGTTACCGTTTGTGATCAATAAATCAATTATTCGTAATATTTTTATAAGAACTCGGTCGCTAATGTAGAGTACCTACAATTAAAAGCAGGATGCAGTATTATAAGCTATAACTATGCCAGTATTGTCAGTGAACTTCATTTTATTTTTCCTTCCATAAATACTAACGCATCCGTATAGGACGTGATACGAATTTTCAACTAAAATTGTATTACTAACGGAATCCGCCTATCGCCTAAATACGGGGATTGAATAAAACTACACTAATTAGTGTAGTTTACAATATTGAAGTACGATATACGCCAAGAAAATTTAAAAAAATCGTGATCCCTTTATTTAAAATAAATATTTTTTGTCGTTCAGGTAATGTAGATACAAAAACCATTTTTAAACCATTCTGCTAATCCAAAATATTTATAACCTCATAAAATCACGCAAATTCATCTCTGAACGATCCGCGATCATTTAAAAAATAAATGAAAATATCCTAAAAATAAATGTTAGGTTTTGTACCGAGAGTGGCCAAAGATTCTACTAACATTAACGTACTAAAATCACCAGTAGGAGTGAGGAGTCAGGTTGTATGTTACTCGACTGTATGGAAGTGGCGTGCAGCCCATAGAGGCTGAAAAGCTGTGCCTACCTTTCGTTTTCTAGATGTCTGAAAAAAAAGGATTTTTCCAGAAATTTCTAATTTCATGATCCGTCTACCGTAAGAATCGTTCCTGCTTGGCAAATTTCTTCCTTCAGCGCCTTATTGTTCATACGTTATGGTGTGATGAATAATAATAATCAACATCTGAAAAGCTACATCCTACCCTTCGTCAAGGAGCAATGCACGCCACTGTTGCATGTTCGGCTTTTAAAAGTGATATAAAATCATTAAAAGTATGTTCGAAAAAAAAACTAGCCCGAAAACCTAATTTAACCTAACCTAATTAATCCCCCTTTTCGACCCAAGGGAAATAAGATGAGGTGAAATGTATTTAAAATGTGTTGTCAATGAAGAACCTATGTCATTTATTGCAGAGATCATGGCAGCATTGAACGCCGCACTGCTGGTGGTGACTGTGGCTGCCTGCCTCGTGGCCACCTGCTCAGGCTACATCGAGCACCCGGGACCCAGGTTCGTCCCCACGCAGGGAGAGGTCTGGCCCAAGCCGCAGACACAGACCTACTACGACGTGGAGAGGCTCTCCTTATCACTCGATAACTTCATATTTCAGGTTCATCTTTAGTTAACTGTGTATTTTGATATGTTTTGTTTGATTAAATTGTATTATTTCAGAACGTATTCATTAAAAATAATATGTAGTAAATTTGCGGCACGTTCCAGAGTAGGAGATACTGTCAGTATCGCCCTTGTGAAAGACCACCATTTGGAATCGAAACGTTGATTTTTTATATGAATACCGCACAAGAGTCCCAACTGCTCCCAACCGTCTGGAGCCAGTGAGACTATGGCATCCTCAATTGGGGAATATGGGGCTGAAGGTATTGGGGAGGGGAAGAGGAAGGTGGGGAAATATCTGGCTGTTGGGATCTGGTCACCAAACACGGCTAAAAGCAATTTCAAGCAACGTTACAATTCTGAATGGAGGTCTTTCACCAGAGCGATACTGAGAGTATTTTCCACTGTTGTTGCTTGAAATGACTTTAACCGTTTCTGTGACCAGATCTGAATAACCAGGTACTTCCCCACTTTCCTCTTCCCCATCTCCTTCCCCTCCTCAATACCTTTAGCCCCAAAACACACCCCATTTGGAGATGCCATAGGCTCACTGGCTGTAGTTTTAAAAAAAAATTGCATGAGAATGTCATAAGCTTTAGCTAGATCCAGGAAAATCGCGATGTATTTAATTCCTCTGTCGATATAATTGGAGACGGTTTTCGATAGTTTAGCAATAGCATTTTTGGTATCTTATCTTCCTAAGTAAGAATAATACAGTATATAGCAATGCTTACAAAAACAAATGTAATTATCGCAGTGCTACGTAAGTGATGTCACAAATAATAAGTATTGGAACGGTAACATTTTATAATAATACATGTAAATGAGCGAGACAACACAAACCGCGAGAGTGTATTTAATTTAAATAATAATTTAAACTTGTAGTGATGCCAGATTAGTTTCATTCGATATGGCAATTGGATTTGAACCTCCGTCCTTCCGAACGTATATTTGTCCTGCTTTGATCCAAGTAAATCTATTTTTTTGTCTTTTGCCACCTGTCGGGTATTAAAATAAATAAGTTATTCAAACATTGAATGTAATATTATTTTTCTAAGGCCGAAATCCATATAAATCAGACAATCTGCAAGTTATTACCAACTAGCTGATGTGTACCCGGCCTTGCTTGGGTTTTTTTTATGAAGTTTTGAATTCTTGCTTGTCGTTTGGGTGCCATAATTGATTTGATAGCGAAAGTAACTATTTATAAACAAAGAAATTCGTTGCGACAACTATTACTATATCTAAAAAAAGAAATAATCAAACATTCATTTGAAAATTTTATTTCATTCCAAACATTTATTTTTTCAAAATTTATTTAAATAATAAAGTTCGTAAGTAGGCACCTACTTGTGTTTTCCATTTTGAAAATATTCTACCCAAACAAACCTTCTTTTTTTTTAATCTGTGGCTAACCAGAGTGGTATATCTATGGCGGGTTCAATGTTTTTCATACTAATTTTAAAACGTTATAGCAACAGTTTTACACATTGGATTTCATTCAAACTATTCTCTGAACCTTCCCGGCAATAATAAGAACAAACTGAACTATTTTCAGCGAAACCATTCGAGTCATTTTCGAGAAAATCGAGGACACACAGACAAACATTCATTTTTATGTATAGAGGTATAACATAAACTCATTGTGTCGGTACAACATAACGTAGCAATGTAATTGTATGCTCTTATCACACATTATTCGGAAATTAGCATTACTCAATATTAGTACGTTATCTCGTGAATAATATGGGTACCCTCATGGTGCAGATAGAAAGTGAGAAGCAGGGACATGCAGTGACTATTTCGTTTTTCGTTTTCCTAATATAAAAAAAAAAAATAAATAACCCCCGAGAAACTATCGTCACTGATCCCTTCGGCATTGTTGGTTGCACTGCCGGGAGCAACCCAAATGCGGGTCCAACATTATTTGCACACTGTTCACATTTTCCTTATAGAACAGGTGGCTTCTAAGACTCGTTCTTGTGTTCAACAGTTCGGTTGTGTGTGTGAAATAATTTGCTGGTCTCTGTGTTTCCTCCCTCCTACAGGGTCTCTTTAAGACATAGCTTCACTACATCCATTCCTCAAAAATTCTCTCAACACAACATCCCCGATGTAACATTGGAACTGAGGGAAATTATTTCGCTCAAGGCCTGCTGTGTGAAGTTAATATATATATTTTTTTTAAATCATATTTTGGCAACCCTAATTTTTGGGTCATTCCAAGCAAAGGGGTCAACATTTTGCATTGTTATCTTATTTATTCTTATCTTCTTAATTGTTTTTCCTCTGCCTTGCCTGGGTACTTGCACTTGTTTTGATTTTTGTTTGTAA